>CAHIKZ030001440.1:332500-450000 GCA_903632075.3 Acanthosepion pharaonis | reverse complement strand
GGTCAAGTGCATAGCTGCTGGAAAAACCTATGTCTGGCAACAGGACTCTGCACCATGCTATACAAGCAGAAGAGACCAGTCATAGCTATTAGACAATTTTTGCAACCACATCACTCTTTACATCTAACCACATAACTCCCCAGACTGTAAACCCTCTTGTTTATTATGTGTGGGGCACAGTTCAATGAGAGACCAACAAAACTTTTTGTAACACCAAAGAGTAACTGAAGGCAATGATTATGGCATTATTTACCAACTTAAACAACTTTCATCTATATATACCATAGTCATTATGAAGGTATTCTCTGTTATAACATAGCTGGTCAATGTAGGTGGTTACTGGCTGACCAACTCATCTTGCTCCATGGCGAAATATCCAGAACAGTAGATCACTTGCAAGTTCTTGTTTTGCTTGCCATCAGTTTCCTGCAAAATGCATTCTGTGTTCGCATAAGATTGGGTAATTAGTAAGTCATATCACTAAGCCATTATTATCTATCGAAAAATATTTTCTGTCTTTAAATAACCTGCAAGAGGTTGATAAATCTTAGAAAATGATTCAATCAAAAAACCATAAAAGCAATCAATTGTTTTTTGTCTTCAGCAACAACCAATATAGAGGTTTTTATTGCTGATCATAATTTTTGCTGCTCCTGTAGTTTTCATTATTATGTTATACTCTTGTAGTGGTCTAGTTGTTTCAGACGTCAGAGTTACCATAATGTAGTGGCTTGGTAATAAGAATAGACAATTGTAGATGTCTGTTTACAGCTGCATGAAAAACACAATTTATATTAAACATAAAATACTGCAAGCATGAAATACAAGAAGGAACAAAATCATTTTAAAACAACATTGTATTTACTTGTGTGTTGATGTATATGTGTAGAAGTTAAAGATCTGATGGAGTTATGTCTCTTAGACTGGGAATATTTTTATCTGTACTCACAAAAGTTGAATTAATTATAAAGCTGAGACATGCTGAATAAACTGTAGTTTTAGAAGAATATTTTAAAGAGAAAAGTTCTTGTTACATGTTTGGAAATGTTCTGTATGTTTGTAATATAGGTTGGAAAAGTTAGTATGTACGTGCATGCATGAATATGCTTTTAATGTCTGACTGTCCATGGCCGAGACGAGAATGCTGAAGATCACATCTTCTTAGGCGAACGAAGAAAAAAGAGAAAGAAAACAAGCTTGTGTCTGCTATTTATAGATAATGTAATCACGTGACAGGATCAAGATCACTGCTCGGAAAGAATTATTCTTCACGTGCAGACGAACTGATTGGTTGGCATTGACCAATTAGAAGCTGATATTTCCTGAAAAGATTTACTAAGCTGAGAAGGCTCTGATCCACTTTTTTGCACAAAAATGTACAAAATTAGACATTTATAAGAAAGTGGTAGTGGGATGCTACACTCTTATCTACATCCCACCCCACCCCACCGATCTTCTGATAACCTTTTTCTCTTGAAGTTTCAATATTATTTGCTTCAATCACTGTTGGAGATTCATAAAATATGTTTGAGTCTCATGGATAGTGGCTTGGATTGGGGAATCGGAGAGCTGAGTTCGAATTCCAATCGAATCAATTACATTCACTTATGTGCTAATAACCTTGGGAAAGGTATAAATCCTCTTCTTCCCCCAGCTATGTGTAAATGGCAGGACAAATCAGGTTCTATAGGTTTGGATGGCAACTGGTCTACCACAGAAATAAATGGCAACCTATTGTGGGAAAAAAATCTGCTTCATCAGTCATGTATCAAAAGATACATGATTGCCTAAGCGTGTATTACGCATGGTACATAACTGACTGACTCAATCTTATCATCACTTGAAGATGCTTTGCCAACTTTGTTCACCATTGAGTTTTGTCACTCGAAGGTCCTTAATATGGTCTTAATGTTATCGTCTCAGATGGATTGTGGACTGACAATCTTGGTAAATAAATTGTACATTTCAAATTTTATCAGTTAATGGAAGCATATTGACTGTACTAATTGTGACTGTTACTAAATGCCAATACTACTATAGATCCTATTAGTATTCCAATGCTAAATATTAATACTACTAAATACCAATTCTACTATAGTTACTCTTAATTACTTCCATTATGCTACAACTTTAAGACATTATTCTTTGATTTGGTTAAAAATCATGTCTTAATAATACAATTTATACACAAGGAGACGCTAATAAAAGTAGAAAACAGAGTTGTATATTGATTTGCTATGTAACTGTAATATGAGGTGTGGCAAAATACCTCCCAGATAATGGTAAGACATTAGCTACCATTACCAATAACTTCTTACATTTATGTGGGAAGTATTTCTGCTGCACCCTGTATATCTTGTAAAAGTCAAACAATGTTTTTTTGTTTTTTTTATATATAATTGCAACAACAGAAAAAAACACTCTAACATTAAATTTATCTTGGTTTGCCATGTAAAATTAGTATAGGCACTTTTTAGTACTTTGTGTCATTTTTAGTCATCCAGATTATAGTTTGATTATATTGCATGAGATTTTGTGTGTTTAGATTAAGGTGATTTGTAGTCATTTTCTATGCCTTGAACAAATCAAGGGGAAATGCAATTTAAAGAAATTTTGAAAGTGTCTGAGAAATAAATTTACTTTTAGCTTCTTTCATTTGTATTTTTTATTCTGTGATCTCTGCATTTTCCCTATAGCATTGCTTATAAGCAAAAACAATGAAGATAAAGAATTGGAAGATACAAACAAACATCCAAAGACGGAAGTGAAAGCGGGTAAGACAATCATTTGAGAGAAAATCTAGCAGAACCTTTTCAAAATATGCATGCAGTTAGTTTTTTTAAACATCAAATTATATTTACTTTCTTTGTCTCAATTTGTTAGATGAAGCATTTGCATTATGAATTTTGGACTGGTTTGTATTTTATGTTATTATTATTATTTAAAAAAAATGTTCAGGTTGTTTTATATTCTTGATGTTAATTAAGCAGCATGAATTGTCCATATCAGATAGACTCCCAAGGATACAAGATGAAAGTTCAAAGATTTTTTATTTATCACCCACCACTGTTGGTTTAATTGTCATAGAATGTAAAATAACCTGAACATTGTGTTAAGAAACAACAATAAGTTGGAAGATAAATTAGTAAAAAATTTATAATGAAAATGCGTGCTCTGAGAAATTTAGACAAAACTAATATCGCTGCTACTACTACTACTAATACTCCTAAAGAGGAAGTAAACAATATTGTGTAGAGAAATCAGTTGAAAAAATATGGACTATATGACTACCGTATTTCATGGAATATAAGGAACACATTTTCCCAAGACAATGGCTAAAAGTCACTCTGAATCTTATAAGCAAAGTTGAGGCCTCCTATAGGCTAATTTTGTCCCCAATGCTTATTACTATAGATTTTAATTTTACCTCAACTAACCAATTATAGCCTGACTTCATCATAATATTGTGTACTCAATGGACATTATTATTATTATTATTGCTATTTCTTCTCTTTTCTTTTTATGTGTCATGTCCTTTCAGGACATAGGCGATCATGGTTCTCCACCTCCTCCTATCCCTTGTAGCTCTCAACAAGTTCTTTCCTTCTGCTACCTCCCCCAGACCATGTTCTGTCAACTGCTTTCTTAAGCCTGCTAGGTATGTCATGCATTGTTTTCCTTTGTCTCTCTTCTCCACTATTCGGCCCATGAGTATCAGATTCTCCAGGCCCTCCTTTCTCATTATGTGTCTCAGAAACTTCAGCTGCCTCTTCCTGATATTAAGTATAAGACTCCTCCTTGTTTGCATCCTCTCTACGACCTCATCATTGCTCACATGCTTGGTCCATGATATCCTTAGCATCCTTCTGTAGAACCACATCTCCATCACCTCGAGACTCTTCTTCATCTTTGAGGAAATCATCCAACATTTGCTGCCAGAAAGGAGGACAGATGTCACATAACAGCTCAGTATTCTTTTTTTGTTACTAAAAGAAATCTTCCTGTCTTGCAATACTCTGCAAGCTTTTGGAATGCATCCTTGGCCATCCCAATACATCTACGGATCTCAGTGTTGCACTTACCATCCTCTGTCAAAATGCTTCCCAGGTATTTAAACTTCCGCATCTGCTTGATTCCAGTGTTCTTGACCTGTAAATCGCATTTATTGCTATTACAGTGATATAAAATGAATTATTATGACATTTTTATCAGGATTAGATAATCCATCATACGTAAAAATGAGAGAAATAGCTGGAAACTACAAAAGAAAGAGACATAAATGGAAGGAAATACTAGTAATGGTAAAAGTGCTAGTTTGCTTTTTATATACAGTAATATTTTCTGCTATACCTACTTTTGTAATGTTTTGTAATGTGCACATAGCGTAATTAAAATATTACATACTTAAATACACTAAAACCTTTTTTCCCTGAATCTGCTCTGCTGAAATAGTGGAGTATCTAATATGCCATGCATCTTTTTTGCCATCAAATACATTTGTACCTACTTGTTGGTCTTTGTGGCCAAATAGGTAAGGCAGATGCCTTAGCTATTTGGCCACAAAGTTCAATTATTCAAAAACTATGTTTCTTGTCATATAATTGTCTTAAATTTGTATCTAAAACATGAAGGGGAAGGGCAGTAGTATGTAATGGTTACCAATTCTGAAAATGTTTTGTCACTGTCAAGCTGTTTTGGAAATTTTGGATAAACACTCTCCCATAACTATTTTAATTACTTAGGAAATAACAATTCTTTAAGATATGGACAGATTTTGTTGCTTCATGGAAATGCAGGTAGTTTATGGTTTGACCAAGGCAATAACAGCAAAAAAAGCTGTTAACACCATTGACAACATTGACAAGGATCCAATAAGAATAAAGGGGTAAGGAAATTAAACATAGAATAGGCTGTGCTAGAGTTAATTCACTCTAACTCACAAATTGCTACAAGGCCAAAAACATCAATCTAAAAACTCAAGTGCTATTCTTAAATACTCTTGTCAGATTGAGACTTTCGTATGGATGAAATGCATGGTGCTGAACTCATTCAGAAATATCTAAACTGTCAGTTGTATGTAACCACTTTCATGGAATAATGGTTAAAAATGGCTTTAATCATATGAAGCATGTAGGTCTTAGTGAGGACCATCCTCCTTCAAACTTCTTGGACTGGCACTACAGAATCACAAAGAACTGTATCAAATATAACCATATCACTTGAGGACTACCAACAGCAGCAACAACTAAAATGGATAGCACATGTAGCTCAAACAGAAAATAATGACATAATCAAGGTGTTGACTTCAAACAAATAGGTAGGAAGCTCCCATTAATACTAGAAAAGGTGACAATAAAAATTGTTTTAATAGAAAGATTTTATAAATTTCAACTGAAAGCAGCACTGGCTGCTCAGTCAATGAATGCCAAATGTTTCCTTATAAGGAAACAGCTGAATACTTCAATCTTGAATTTTTTAAGGGTCAGTCATCATTTATCTTCATAAACTTCAATTTCTACCACCTTCTTTTTCATTCATATCACACTTTATTCAGCATGACCATTTTGTTGACTCTACCTTGAGTGGCTCGCAAGCATTGTATCAGGTCAAATTTAGTATTGAAAAATAATTGAAAAATACATTATCATTCTGAAATAATAGAAAAAGTGATGCATAACAAGGAACGTTAGAGAAATACATCACTGAAAAAATAAATTTTCAGAGGCACTTAGCATTTAAAGACCTTTTTAACTTCTAAGCATTTGTAGTAGTAGTAGTAGTAGTAGTAGTAATTTTATATAACCAGATTGCTGCCCTTCTAAGCCATTGAAAATTAACTCTATCCTTTCTCTAGGTTGATTAACCCAGTGATTCTTGAATAAGATGTACTTTGTGTCCAGGAAAGAATTTCAAATCTAATGTTTACTCGGTTGGAAGCAGGGATGAGCCAATACCAATATCCAAGATATCATGAATATATTATTGTTGGGGCGCACCCACCTTCTCATCAGAATGGACTGATCTCTCTACTACTAATAGGACAGTTCTATAGAGTCCTGGGAAGATCAGGTGACCATCACACTTCCGTCTCTCTACCGGAAGATACAGTTAGGCTTTATACTCTTTCTGATTGTTACTGACTAACCTGCGTTTGTTTGACTACTAATCTCTCTGTTGTAAATACCTCTTCAGATATATCAGTATTTTTCCCTACGTATGTGTTTGTCCTTATTTCAATACACGCACACGGAAACACTCAACATCTCAACAATTATTTTCAAAGAAATTTCATAATACCACTTGATCTAGAAATTTACATATTTTTTACACCTGTACTAAAATATTTAGTGATGAAACACCATTCATATTTTTTTCATGGCTTGTATTATTGGGAATGGACCCTGCAATTAGTTTACTTAGAACAACCTTTTAACTCATATTCTATAAGTACTCTTGTCATAAATTGGTGGTACCAAATAATATGGTAACTTTATGGTGAAACCTTCCCTTTCACCCAATTTCACTTTTCACAAAGAAGATATTGCCTTTTTTATTTGATAGTTTACATTGCCTTATTTTGATTGACAAACAACAAAAATTAAAAACATAGAACATTTTGGTATTTTAATACACATTTATCAAAATACTTTCAAAATTTTAAAAAGCATGTCATGTTACTAAATCTCATAATATCTTGTATTTTTGTACTGGTCTCCCACTTTAGAAGAGGAACTCCAAACTAGGAAAGACTGTGCACTCACTCTTTCTATATATATATATATATATATATATATATATATATATATATATATATATATATATATATATGATGGATTCTCCCGTCATTTTTCGAAAAGTGAAGTGTCTTTCAGTTCAGTTTTTAATCCTGTCACAGTTGGCTTAACTCTCTCAACAATGGATTTGTTGCTCAGGTGAAATAGCAAAATGAGTAACACAGAACTGAACTGCAGACTATCCACACAAAAGATTTGTTTAGAAATGAAGGCTTTGAAGAGAACCAGCCACACTTATTGGAATTGCTGATAACAAAGAGTTGGTGCAAATATTTGCCATGAACACAAATGAACAAAACACCTTAGGTTTTTATTATCAGAGTTATAGCTCTCTGGTACTACCAGTGCACAGAAGAGTGCAGCACCTTTTGATAGTAATTTCACGTGATTTAACCCGCCTGCTGAAGTGGTTTTGGGGGTTTGTATATATATATATATATATATATATATATATATATATATATATATATATGGTGGAATCTCCTATCAATTCGATGTATGAGGTTCTGATGATCACAAACTAATTATCTGCATGCCTATGACGGGCATGACTTTTGAGACCAGCTCGAGAATTGCACAAAAGATCACAAACAGTACAGGAGAATATATTGTATCCAAGTGCAGTAGGAACACTATTAGATGTCTTATTTTGTTTTCTTGTTTTATGTAGTCGACTGATGCTTACTTCTTAGTGCAGCTATATCAATGTTGTACTTCTTTAGCTCCAATGTGACCAGAGCTGTTCTTCCTTCTGGTGCTGAGTTGTTGTCCTGGAGAGTTTGTATATTCCAAGTGCCAAGATGAAGTTGATGTCGTTTTGTAGAGTTTTTCATAGTAGCTGGTTATGTGTGGAACTAATTAGATGTAGTTGTCAAAAAACCAACACAATTATTTGTTTCAAGTGGTGAAGGCTTATGTCAGACCATCCACACATTTTGGATATGTCGATAAAAAAAAAGTAACGGTGCCAAAGACTTGCCACAGAAACTTCAAACGACAGTCCTCATGTGTTATTATGGCAAAGTTTAACCTCTCCGGATCACAGTCAATACCAACCAGAAAATACCTCTTGGCAGACACATGTTTTAGCTGTCATGAGTTTTCCTTCCCATCTGAAGTCTTTTTATCGCAAAACCAACACTAAAAGGTTTGCTAACCAAAACTCAGAGAGACTCCTTTCACCCTCATCAAGGGTAGCTAGCCTGTGCCAGTTCTCAACCTGGTACTGTACATAACTCTGCAGGATATATATATATATATATATATATATATATATATATATATATTACAATGGATGTCGGAGTAAAAAGATTGACATCAATGTGCCAATATATTGCTGTACTTTTAAAATAATAATAATAATAATAATAACATATAAAATTATTAGCAATTATATGAGAATATTTTATTATTATTATTACAATTTTAATAATAGTAATAATAATTATTATTATTTAATGTATATATATATATATATATATATATATATATACACACACACATTTTAATCATTTTATCCTAAGCAATGCAGGAATGCCACTGGTACACAGGGGGTTACAGAGAGTGAAGGTGAGAGAAAAGACTGGGTATTGGTGGGGACTGAGGAAAGCATAAAAGCTGAACAGGGTTCAAGAAGATAGAAGATGGTGATTGATGTTGCATTTAAATTTTTGAAGATTGTAGCTATCAAGGAAGCAAGGAAATGGAAGATAGTTCCACAGGCAGAAAGTGTGAGAAAACAAAATGTTGGAGTATAAGTGGCAGTTACATTTAACTAATTCAACATTAAAAGGATGGGACCAAGATGCCAATTTAGTTGCACACTTAAACTCACATAGTTCGGGCATCAGGGTAAAAAGTTTGTCAGGGCAGTTGCCATGAAAATATTTGTAGAAAAGTCAGAGGAAAGCCATGGCACATTGGTGAGAAAGTGACAGAAGTCAAGATGCCAAGTCAGGATCACTTATATTGCAGATCTTTCTTTGGAATTTGTCAAGAACCTCAATATAAGTAGCATGAGCACCAGACCAGATATAGCAACAGGGTTTAATGCACAGCTGAATGATAGATTTGTAAATGTGCAAGATGGGCTCTGATGAGAAAAACTTCTGGCGTTATACAGTGATCCAACCTTTGTTGCAGTAAATTCAGCTATTTAATCCAGTGTTAGATTTTCCAGGTCCTCTTTCTTCATTATATGTCCCAGAAAGTTTAATTTTCTCTTTATGACTCAATGTAGTCGTTCCACTTCAAGTCAGTTGAAAATGTGAGGCCGAGAAGGAGCAGTGTGTTGCTCTCCATGATTCTAGCATCAGCGATGCTGATGGCAGGCAGGAAAGTTTGGTAGTTAAATGAGAGCAGTTTCCTTTTAGATGCATTAAAATTTACAAGCCATTTCCTGCCTCAGTTACCCGGTTTGGAGGTCTTTTCAAGAGTAGTGGCTTGGTTAATTTTGTCATCTCTGAAGGATTTGCTATTGAGACAATAGTGAATGGTAGTGCCATCAGCATAAATGCTTACTTGGGAACTGATAACATCAGGAAGATCATTGAAGAAGATCATAAACAGCATAGGACCCAGGATACTGCCTTGGGAGACACCCATGTTCATGTAAAAGGATCTGGAAGTGAGCCCATTCAAAATGACCTTTATTTCATGATTTGATAGTAATGATTGGATTAAATCAATCAATCATCCTGTAATACCGTAGTCTTGGAGCTTACATAGAAGACCAGCATGCCAAACCCTGTCAAATGTCTTTGTGATATTTAGAGCCACAGCTCAGCTTTGCTGTTATTATCAAGATCTTGATATACATATTAAGTGATGGCTGTTAGCACATCAGTGGCAAAACAGAAGCCATATTGTTTGTCAGAGAGTAGGTTGTGAAAGGTAAAATGTTTAATCACTTGATTAAAGCCTCAAATACTTTACAGAAAAGTGGTAGGGTAATAGATGGGTTAAAAGGTTCTCCAGAGTTCTTAAAAACAGAAACTACAGAGGAGGACTTCTAACAAACTGGAAAGCAAGAAGCAGTGAGGAAATAGTTGTAGAGTTTGGAGATAACTAGCACCAGCTCAGGAGCACATTTCTTTTGGATGATGGCTGGGTTCCTGTCACCTGTGCTTGCTTTATGGGAGTCTAATTTAGAAATGATGTCTGAGAGCAGTGAAGGGGTTATGCACATATTACTCAGTAGAACCTCTGTCTTATTAGAAAAATCAAGTGTGGTTACTTCAAAAGAGTCAAATGTTGAGTTGGAAGAGAATTTCCAAAGAAAGCATTCAACCTTATCTGCTGTAGATGTCAGAACTTTGAATTATTGAATAGAGGAGGGATTGAGGTTTTGCTTTTTTTCACCAAAATCTTATAGATTTGCCATTAATTTCATTGCTTTGATAAAGTCCCTCAGGAATGTGCCGGCTAAGTATAATTTTTCCTCTTTTTTTATTAATTTTGTTTCTTCTACAGATGCACACCATCTGAGAATATTTACACACACACACACACACACACACACATATAATGAAAAGGACAAAGTTTGACAATTATTTTAAGTTATCTTCTGTTTATATATTATTTCTATAGAGACAAATATTTTAGTAAATGCTCTGTTTATTATAAACAGTATTAACAACAATTACAAGCCTGAATGTCCAAGAAATTTTCATAGAAAATATGTGTTCTGTGACAGGAATCGAACCTGCATCCTACATGGAACTGTCATATAGCCTAACCAGATGCTCCTCCATAGTTAAATTGGTATAGCACATCAGGCTATATGATGGTTCTGTGTAGGATACAGGTTTGATTCCTGTTGGAGGACACAAATTTTCTATGAAAATCTCTGGGACATTCAGGCTGCTAAATGTTGTTAATACTTTTTATTATGGCAAGAGCATTAACTTAAATATTTGTATCTATGAAAATAGCATACAAACAGAAGATATATATGTATATTTGGGCAGCAACCTTTCTTTCAAATATATTTCATTGATTATGACAGACAAGGAAAATTTAATGAATTTTTATTTAGATTTTTTTTCATGTTTTTTCTGTTTAAGATATGGTTTTTGTGTTTTTTGAATGGTAGGAGTGTTTATTCCTCAAAAAGAAATTAATAACATTTAAAAACAATCCCCCTTAAAAATGGCTAAAGAAGATGCCAAAAGTGATTGCGTCAATTGACAATTTTTGCATTCCCTTATTCCACCAAACAGACAAATGTAAAAATGTTGGATAAACTAAATAAAAAAATTCATCAAATTTTCCTTGTCTGTCATATTCAATGTAATACCTATATTTAATTATATATATATATATATATATATATATATATATATATATATATATATATATATATCATTAAATATGTGGTTCAGTTTAATTTATTCAGACAAATCATTCATACAAAAAGTAAATTAGTAAAGTTAATGATATAAAATGGCGAATTCATTTACATTCCTCTACTTATTGAACTATTTTGTTTATGCCACATTGACTGATAAACACCTACAACAAAAAATTCTTCAATTGCCATATTAGTAAAAAATGCTCTCACTTAAATTTGCAAAAATTCAACCTTAACGTTGTGACTGCATGCTCCATAAGTTTGTATCTGTTATCAATAACACACTTCAAAAAAACATATTTCGATTTGCATTATATTTTTTGTCTTGGATGCTACCTGAATTTTACCAAAAAGAAAATAGTTTTCAAGCCTGATGATGACTGGAGATCCTGTTGAAAACACTTGCATATTTAAGAAAGTTTATAATTTAAATACAGTTTATGATTTTAAAAGCAAAGATCATAACATTCATCAAGTGATTAGTGGGTTAATGCAGCTTTAAAATTTAGTTAGCGAAGGGATTTCACCATTTTATATCATTAACTTTACTAATTTACTTTTTTATAATTATTTATTATTTATATATATATATATATATATATATATATATATATATATATATATATATATATATATATATATATGGGATGAAATATGAATAGGCACAACTATCAGGATGATTACAAAAAAATTGCTGATTTACAATTAATTCCATTTGAGGCTATTCAGTTATTGTTGTTTGAAAAGCATGGGTCATGAGAGAAAATTCATTTCTTTTTTAAGAAAATAATTACCAATAATTACTAAATTCAAAAATGTGCAAGTAATTGATGAATCCTAGTTTGGCAAAATAAAGAATATGACTTAGATCTCTCCAGAATTGCTGGTCTGGTCATCATACATATCCCTACTTAAATGTCTTGTAGTGACTGTTATCTTTTTAACTAATTCTCTGTTGCATGAATTAATATTAGTTATTAATTTTTACTAATTTTGTTTTGTAAAAAAATGTATATATATTTAATAATGTTTGCATTAATTATGAATTTGTGTGGAAATGAAAAAATGAACTCGGAACAACTTTTGGTTGGGTTTATCTCGCTAGATAAAAGTAGTGACTCATCAGTTCAAAATTCAGTCCTTTGGTGGTGAGACTGGAGTGATTTCCCCAGGGTTCAGGCCTCAGCAATGGCATATGGCAGCTGAGCACTGCTCGGGCCACATGGCTCCCATCTTGACAAGATCCAAAAGAATACAGTGCATTATATTTGAGTCCCCCAGCTTGGCTCTAGGAGTTGCCAGAATGTTGTCAGTGTTGACAGGTAACCACCTTCAGAGCTCTATTCTGGGTTTTCTATCTGGATTTACTTCTATAGTCTTTTCTGTGTTTGGATATGAATGCAAGGTAGTGAAGGTTTAAAATCTGGGTTTTCCTTCCCCTAGATACTGCCTTGCTGGGCTGATGAGCTCCATCTGCCCAAAGCAGCTGGTTATGAGGTGTCAGTTTGCCTTCACACATTCTCTGGCTTGCAGATGAACTTAGTTGTCAGTGGCTATTTGAGATGTATGCCACAGAAGCATTTTATAGACAATGGCTGCTTGTCCACACTATCACTTCTAGCTATGACATTTGGAACATATATGCCAGGCAATACAATGATGCATTACAAATGATTTTTTTTTATATATGTCTTGTCCAGGCTTTTTTCAATTAATAATGACATGAAAATCAAAATTCCTATCTTCTAGCAATCTTGGTAGAGACCCACTTTTCATCTCTTCTCATAAGCAAACTATTTCTTGATATTTCTGAGATAAGATATTTAAACCAACATATTCCTCTTTGTTCTTTTTTAACTCATCTGAATGAATAATGAACTTCTTTATGTGCTATGTCCTCTCAAGACGTAGGTGATCATGGCTCTCTACAATTTCCTGTCCCTTGTAGCTCTTACTCTGTCTCATGAGTATCAGATTTTCAAAGCCCTTTTTCTTCATTATGTACCCTAAAAACTTGAACTGTCTTTTCCTGATGTGAAGTATTAGTTTCCTTTCTGTTCCATTTTCTCTAAAACTTCATTGTTGCTCACATGTTTGGCTGTATGGTATCCTCAGCATCCTTCTGTAGAACCACATTTCTGTTGCTTCAAGTCTCCTCTTTATCTTTAAGGAGACTTGAAGCAACATTCAGCATTCACTGCCATACAGCAAGACGTATATCACATAGCAGTTTTCTATTCTTTTAGCTTTTGGAATGCAATTCTTTATCTTCTTTCATGTAAAACAAACTTCTTATTTTGTACCCTTAAACAGCTCAATGGAGAGCAATTATGCAAATGATACATTCCTGTATCCTTTTGGCATGTACCATCCTTTTATGAAGACAACCATTCCACAAATGATTAAAATCAGGCCTGGTGCAAGGGTCTTGTAGCCCCCCCGCCTCCAAATCTATGTTATGAAGCCTTCCACTCTACTACATCTCAATTCTCATAAAGTAGTATTCATATAAAATACTAATTTTAGTGTGACCTAATTATGTACAATAATGGATCATATGCAATAATGGTGAACAATTCAACTAGAAAAATTGAAAATAAGTACAATGTCTCTAAATACAAATTAGAGATATGTTATCATAGATCATTTCATCTTAAATAAATTAAAAATGATTTGCAGAAATTTTTAATATCAACTTGAGATTTTTCTTGTTAAAAATTGAATAATTTAACACATTCAACATTATTGATAAAAAATAGTGAATTTTTATATAGCTTTTTTTTAAGACTTAACATGAACAAAAGAAATTCATGGATTTCGAATGACAAAAAAGTGCTCATCAAAATCCATGAAAGCTTTTCATCCTTTAATAGTTAGTTGTGCTTAGTTTCATTTGTAACATATATAAATGTAGGTAGAAAAAAAGCAAATGTTGATAAGATAGAATAGTCACAAAGTATCACCCGGGGCTCCCAATCAGTCTTGCTCCTCTCCTGGCTGTGGTGTTCAGGAGTAGCATGTGTTAGCTCTGATTAAAATATCTTGCAATCTAAGCTAAAATTAAAAAAATATGTTTTTGAAATATTATTTAATATTAGAAGTTTTATTTTTATTATTTTTTATTCTTATTTTTGTTGCTGTTGATTTTATTTCACTGCATCAGCCAATCCAACGTAAAGCCTTTTTTTCTGAGAAAGAAGTTCATCATAAGTGAATTTAATTATGATGCTTGGCAAACATATATCTTCATCTCTTCAAAAAAAAAAAAATATGTGTCAAAAGAACAGTTTTTCCCATGACACCACATTTATTTTAACTACCATCACTCATTGGCAATGTTTGTTTTTAAAAAGCAATGATTAGAATTATGATAAATGCTAAACATAATAAAGTAAATTTATACATTTTTTTTGTTCTTGAGAATTAACAACAAAAATAATAAACGCTATTTATTTACTAGATATTTTATTGCATTAGTCCATAACATACTGCATTGGTCTTAATACAATTCTATTAGTTTTAGAATGTTGTAAATATAAAATTATTTTTGTAAATAAACAATGCAATAAATAAACAGTCTTTAAGTTTTTTGTTGTCATTTCTCAAGAACAAAAAAATGTATAAATTCACTTTCATCATATTTTTTTTTTACAGCAAGGTTCACCTTGTACAAGGCCCGGGGGCCACTCAAGGCAGAGGGTTATGATAAGGGGTAGTTTATATGGATAGGAGGGGAAGATAACAGTTGACTCTAGGCTTGACTAGGTTTAGATTGTAGCGATCAGAGTAACATCTTCAAGGAAGACTGCTCCACAGGGCAGTGGTTCGTGGGAAGATGTTTGAGTGGAACTTACTTTTCGCTGATGGAATACAGAGAGAATGTGGATGGTTTTCTACTAAATAAGTGGCATGGTGGGTCCTAGCTATGAAGGTTAGACTTGGTAGAACTGAGCACTTTCCATGGAAGTACCAATAGAGCAGTGAGAGACTCACCACATCCAACCTATGAGAGAGAGGTTGGAGGGTGGAAAATAATTCTTCTCCCACAAGGACTCAGAGATGCTTTTGAATGCTATTAAAACTGGAAAATGAGACCTGGGCAAATCCTGCTCAAATATGGCAACAGTGCTTTCATTTTGGCCTGATCTGGCTCTTATAAAGGTAGAGGATAGCATGAGGAATCAGGTACTTACTGGTGTGGTACAAAGAGCCAATCATTTTACCTGCATCTTTAGCAATGGATCATATATAAGAATTCCACTTGAGATCGGCTGTGAGTTTGAGACCCAATATCCTCTCAAGGTACAGGTCTTCCTCAAGGAGACATCCATTCATCATGACTGGCAGTAGTGCGGGGTCTGATAGGCAGTGTAATCAGTTTGGTTTTAGAGGCATTGAATGGGATGTTGGTGTTAGATCGGAAGAGAGGTCACCTGACAATCTCTGATCATCAAAACTTTTAGAGATGCACCCGTATATCGTATCATCAGCATAGATGTTCACAAATGATCGGAGCATATTCTTAGGTAGATCATTTATGTAAATCAGAAAGAGGGTTGCTCAAAGGAGTGACCCTTGGGGGTCACCTGCATTAACTGTTAGAACGTTGAAGGACTGTCCGTTAATAACTACTTTCATAGATGTACCTGTTAGGAAGGATTTTTGCTTTTTAAAACAATAAACATTGCTGAGGAGTAATTAAAATAAAAGTGGAGTCATAGGAAAACCATCCTTTTGATGCTCCATTTTTTGGTAGATCCATGTTTGCCAGATGCTTAAAGTAATTTGCATGAAAATTTTCATTAAAAAAAATGGAAAATTCTGATTTGTTCTCTTGCTGACTGAGTCTTCGGTTTTTGTGACTTAATTTTTTTTTTTGTTTCTGTAACTTTAGTGACTTGTGAAAATGAGGAAGCAGAAGAAAATCCTTATGAGAATCAAGATTTTGGTAAGATTTCATATAACAAATTAGCATTTAATTTTAACAAGATTCTAGCATGTTGAAAATAGAAAAATAATTTTCTTATTCAAAAGTAAAATGTATTTTCTTTAGTGTGATTTTTAAAGAGATTTTCTTCGTGTATGAACTTTACCCTCTTGCCTATTGAAGTAAATATATGTCCCTGTAACAAAACGTATTAGTTTAGCAAATGCAAGTAATTAACTAGCTTTACCCAAAAACTAATCTAGAAAAAAAAAGATTTAATTCTTGCTGGAATGATTAATATCAGGCGGGATACAGGAAACTGTGTAGCTTGAGAGATAAATAGATTTATCAGTTGGCTTAAATTTCTTAAACTTATTATGGGTGTATATATATATATATATATATATATATATATATATATATATATATATATATATATATATATATGCAAAAATAAATGGATATAGATCTGACAGAATGAAGAAAAATTTGGAAAAAAAACAAACAAAAATCCTTAAATGCAATTATGTTGTTTAAAATGAATGAAATGTCGACGTCTCTGACGTTTCGGTTTAATAAACCTTCTTCAGGACAATATTCATTAAAATACAATTCAGTTCAATTTGACAAAGACGATGGACATAAAAAAACAAGTCTTATCCAAAACAGATAACTGAAAATTTTAAAATGATCAGCTTTCCGTTTAGCATGGTCACGTTGTCGTCACATGGGTGACGCTTTCAAAACGTATTCCTAAAAATTTTTGGTTATTTTAAAAGAAAATGAAAAGAATTCTATTAGGATCTAAAATTTTTAAGACTTGTTTTTTTATGTCCATTGTCTTTGTCAAATTGAACTGAATTGTATTTTAATGAATATTGTCCTGAAGAAGGTTTATTAAACCGAAATGTCAGACGTCGATAAAAATTTCATTCATTTTAAAAAAAATAAATTGCATTTAGGATTTTTGTTTGTTTTTTCCAAATTTTTCATTCATATATATATATATATATATATATATATATAAAAAATTCAGATAGAATAGATCTGTAAAAAAAAAATCTGAATAAAACCAAAGGGAAAACTTATCTTAGCTGACACGTCCTCTGAGGATCAAGGCAGATGCAAGTATTTATAGACTAGAGTCACTTTACCCCAAATTCTTGCATTTGCCTTCATAAAGGTGAATAGAGTATGAAATGCGTCAGCTAAGATAAGTTTTCCTCTTGTTTTTATTCACACACACACATGTGTAGATAGATACAGGGTGTGATGGGTAAATTGTTGCCATTTTACATTTTTGATTTTGCATGTATACATTGTTTGGTTTTGATTTTGTCAACTGCACAGTATAGTAAGGTCAGTTGGGCACCGTCTGTAGAATGTAATGAGCTAAGTATTATATGATAAAATGCAATTTACTATGACTGAAAATATGAAGTTTTATGACAAACAGAAAATATTTTAAATGTATGTATTTTTTTTCTTTAAAACAGGTTTTAGATACTACAGAATGCTGGGTAAATTTTAAATGTCTTGCTTTTTTTGGGTTGAAGTATTTTATTATGCTTATGCTTAGCCTGCTTCTGAGTTCTCTTAGAAAAAAAAAATCTAAATTTTTAATAGACAAATTGACCCTGAAAATTTTCAAGTGAAATGCATGAAATTGAATATTGAATTTCTTTTTATATCTATCTATTTATCTATCTAGGACACATTTGTAACTTAGCTGATTGATGTATTCACCAGTGCAACTCCAGAGTTTCATTAACAAACATTTTTGTAATTGTTCAGTCCACTTTCCATGTGAACAAAAGATAGACACATTTTATTTTTATCAGGTTATATGTAATTTCTTAGAGCTATATATATATATATATATATATATATATATATATATATATGAAATGAAGAGAGCCCAAAGAAAAGCCAGAGCTTTCCATCCTATGAACTCTCTTACCCTACTATGCAGTGGCTGTAAATGTCCCTTTAGATCCAACATAGGACTCATTTCACACAGAAGGAAATGTTTATGAGTAGCTCAATACTTGATGAGTTCCGCCAACAACAATATATATATATATAGAATTTCATAGCAATACATATAAAAAAATTATATATATATCATTCAGATGATGATGTTAAATATTACTTTGGTTCCACAGAGAACAATTGGAAATTGCATTTTTATCATCACCAAATGATGCAGACTAGTATTAAATACAAAAACTGCACAACACTCTCAAATTATTTTTGGCAATTAAAAAACAACTATAAGAACCCATCCATTAGCTGGGAGATAATCATGAAAGCTAAACCATACTATGGAAAGGGAGACAGAAGTAACTTGTGTTTGTTGGAGAAGAATTTATATCAAAACACTTAAATAACCCTAACTTGCTGAACAGGAGAAGTGAGTTGATAGCTACAGGTGTACATAAAAATAAACACCTGCTCAAGCACATTGACCCCAATTAAAATAGATTTCACGAATATTAATATGTAACATCAATTAATCTTTATAGAACCCATCATTAATAGCTTTTTTTAAATATCTATACACATATATAATTCCATATAATAGATTGTACTCAATTAATTTATGTGTGTATATGTAATTTCAGCTTTGTAAGAATACGGCTAGGTTCCAAATACATTAGATATATAGTCTTAACTTATTAGTTTATTCCATAAGACATTATATTAATAATATAACAATGGTTTTTACACAAAAGAGAGTTATCTCCCTTGATACATAGTGTGTTTACATAAATTAAAATTTTTTTTTTGAATTATTTAAAATGATTTTTTAAAATTATTAATCTTTAGAAATGAAGAATTTGAATCATATAAATTATAAATAATTAGTTATAATATTATAGGCAACAATAATAAAATAAAAAAGTCTTAATGGACAATGTTAAATAAACAGCATGAGAATGTGAATTTCATAATACTTAAATGATCAGTATGTATTTTGCACCTGAAGATTGCATGTTTGCATGGAACTCAGTCATGACATGGGATATTATGTATATTCACTAATATATATTTAATAGCACTGTTATATAGCACTGATTTTACAATACCTGTGAAAAATATATATATGTACATGCAAGTATATGTTCTCATCATATATATATATATATATATATATATATATATATATATATATATATATATATATAGGGACAGGTTCGAATCCTGTTGGAGGACGAATATTTTCTGTGAAAATTTCTCGAACATTCAGGCCAGTAAATGTTGTTTAATACTGTTTATTATAAACAGAGCATTTACTTAAATATTTGTATCGATAAAAAGAATGTATGAACATAAAAATGTCTTTATATATATATATATATATATATATATATATATATTAGTAGTAGTAGTAATAATCTTATAAGAAATTATACTTTTCTGGAAAACCTTTGGTGTCTTGATTTGCAAATAATCAAACCAATACCAAAGGGAAAAAAAAAGGTATAAAAAAAAGAAAGAACCAAGAACATGTACATTAGCTGAAAATAATAATCTAGCATGCAAGTCCAAAGCTCAAAGAAAAAACACCCCGATACGAGTAAGCAAAATAACTAAATAAAGTGCTCACTAAGTAGAGCAGACCTTGCTAAACCTAGAGAGCCAGACAAACTTACCAAGGTTTCATCTAAATGGATCTTCAGGAAGGCTGGCTTCCCTGACGATCCGCTTTAGTGAAACCTGGTAGGTTTGTCTGGCTCTCTAGGTTTAGCATTAAAAATATATATATATATATATATATATATATATATATATATATATATATATATATATATATATATATATATGAGAGAGAGAGCAGCATATATAAAATTATATAGCACTCTATATATAAAATTTTCTTTTTGTACTATATATATATATATATATATATATATATATATATATATATATATATATATATATATATACACATATATATATATAATGAATAATAATATGAAAAATAAAATATAATATATATACTAAAACAAATCCACATTATAGACAAAAACATTTGCAGTTTCTCTCTTTTTTTTAAATATATATTTTTCTCTCGTTGGAACAACTATAACCTTTTCCTATATATATATATATATATATATATATATATATATATTTTGTGTGTGTGTTCTCAACCTGATGCAGCCAGTTACCAACTTGCTCCTCTTCTAAAACATCCTAGCATTTAGATGAGCACCAAGGTGAATCTCATCAATGCTGTCTTTCTACCTATGTTGACATACCAGTGCCAAACATGGCCCCTAACAAAAACCTTTGGGAGGAAACTGATCACTTGTGAAATGAAATGCCTGAGAAAAGCAGTTAACAAGACCAGGCAGGACAAGATCAGGAATGAGGTAATAAGAGATATGGTAGGAGCAATAGTAATCATACAACACATTGAATGACAGAGGATCATATGGTTCAGACACCTCACTTGTATGCCAATCAACCAACCAGACCTATAAGCATACTCCCTCAGGTACTCTGGCTAGAGAGTGATAGGCAGACCAAGAAGATGCTAAAGTGACTCAGTGCAGACATTCTCAGAGGCCATGAGATCTCTCTCCTCTAGACTACTTACCTTGCTGCTGACAAACGACTGTGTCTCCCTGCGATGCCTAACAGCACAAGTGGATAAAAAGAAAAAAACCCCAAAATCTACTAGTTAATATAATATTTATTATTAGTGATATTTAATATATATAGTCAATGTAGTATATTTGACACTCTTTGAAATTCACACCATCCATGAAACAGTTCACATTGTTGATTAATGATCCAAGTTTACATTTATAAAAAAAAAAAACAGAATTTACAACATACAACTTACACACAAAAATCAAATATATATGACATATAAGACAGTTCTATCATATTTGTGATCGCTAAGAGGTTAAATTCCAGTTGAATTTAATACATTCACTTATGTGCTAATACCCTTGGGAAAGGTATGAATTCTTTTCTTTACAACCCCCTCCCCCCAGCTATGGGTAAATAGCAGGACAGACCAGGTTTCATAGCCTTGGATGGCAACTGGTCTACTGCAGAAAGCAATGGCAACCTACTGCAGGAAAAAAATCTGCCTCGTCAGTCATGTATCAAAAGATACATGATTGCCTAAACATGTATCCCACATGGAACATAACTGACTGAAGAGGTTAAAAGATAGTTAGATGCTAACAGATATTCAGTTCAAAGCCTACATCAAGAGTTCAGCCATTTTGATTTGAACACCCATTGATGGAATGATATAGGCAAGCCAGGAATCATATCTGAAATTGATCAACCATAAGATATTATTACCTCTGTTTTTCCTTATTAGATCATGTTGTGGTACAAGTGGTTATTCAGAAATAGAGAAAGGATTGTTGGCGCTTATTGGTGTAACATGTGAAGATGATTCTCTGGTTAATAAGGTCTTTTGCCTTTGGTATAAAGTTTAAGCACAATCTACACTTTAAGTGGAGATTGTGCTATTTGAGTAAATTCACATATCAGAGCAGAATAGAAAATATATTGAAGGATGTTTTTGCTTTTGGGTGTCATTTGAAATGGAAATATGTCATGTTTATCATGAAGCTTATAGACAAATATGATGTCTTCAATTGATATGTTAAGATTTCAAAATAATGTATATTGACCCAAATACTTGAGCTTCAATATATATATATATATATATATATATATATATATATATATATATATGTATATATATATATATATATATATATGTTTTTATTTTAAATATACACACACACATATATATATATACACACACATATATGCGCACACACACACACACACTCACATATATATATATATATATATGTGCGCGCACACACACACTCAAATATATATATATATATATATATATATAATCAGATGAAAATTGGGTAATGTTGAGAATGGATAGAACATGTGAGCAGTGAGAAAGTATTAAGGAAAATGGAAACAAAAATGACACTTATATTTAGAATCCAAAAGAGATGAACTTTCTGGGATACATAATGAGGAAAGAGGGTTTGGAGAATTTGATACTCACAGAACATATTGAAGAAAATAGGTGCAGAGGGAAACAAACAAGTAAGTTACCTAATTAGCTTGTGCAAATGAGTGGCAGAACCGAGACTCAGAGAAATAGTCAGAGATATATTTGCTTAGAGTTATAAAGGATAAGAAGTTGTGGAGTGCCATGATCGCCCATAAAGTTATATAGCACCTAAAAGAAAATGAGTGTATGATAAAGGGAAAATATTTCCAAGTGCTGTGTTTTATTCAGAGAAGGAACTTCTTCAGACTGATAGTGTTTTATTGTCAGAATTTTTTGTATAAAAGGAGACTAGAGATGGGTGAGAAATACAACAAACACTGGTTACAATTTATGTCAAAACAATAAAATCACACTACAACAACAAAATAAAATCCAGAATAATTATAGGTTTCTACTTAAGGGATCGACAGATTTGTTGGCCTGAATATTTACATGAAGTAAAAATACATTGAAAATATTTTCAAAATATCCTTCAATATCCTAAATATTTCCTATGAAGAGGAAAGATTATGAAATCTACAGAAAAAAAGAAACTTAGCCAAATAACCTTGATAAAGCTAAACATATAATGCTCACCTCAATAATGACTACAATTGAAAAGAATTTATTTAAACAAATTTCATTTAAGGGTGTTATTTTTTTATTTTTTTTTTACAACTATTGCATACATTCGTGTATCATGTGACTTTCGAAGACCTAATTTTGAAGCTAATTTGATTACAGTAAATGGTTTGGTCAGTGGCATAGCCAGGGCCAAGAGTTCATATGCTAATTTTATTATCTTGCGTAAGATGCAACCCCCTTAAAATTAGCTTCAAAATTAAGTCTTCTAAAGTCGCATGATACATGAGTATATAAAGTAATTTGTTTGTTTAGTAGCATATCAACTCCTTATGCGTCATTTAATGCTGAAATTAAATTTTCTTGGGAGCATTAATAACTTCTTTTGCACAAATTTATAGACAGCCTATAAGAATTTATTTGCTATTACATGGCTGTCCTATAAGAATTTATTTGCTGTTATATAGCCATCCTATAAGAAATAAGGTATCCTCAAGTTATCCAATTTAAAGTATCCATTACTTTTAGGTTTCTTGTAAAAATGTTTTTCATTCTTCCATAGACATTTTAGATTATTATCTACATTTTTGTTGTTTTTAATAAAATATTTTAACCATTATATTATTTGCCCTATTTATAGCATATGTTATATTAAATCATTTCTAAAATTAAGCCCCAAAGAAGCTTCTCGAGTACAAATGAAAGAAGTACTGTTGGTGAGGTGAAATGAAAAGAAGACAAAAATTGTTAATATAAAATTATTTAAATTGCCAATACAGAGGATGTGAGTGGAATGTCTCTTTGTGGGAAAGTGAAGTAACTTGGAGAAAGAGTAGAATTGGTAGGGCCTGGATTTGATGCACATGTTGGGTTGCTTGACTGAGGTCATGATGATGACATTGAGAGAGGCTGGTGGTGGATTAGTTGAAACTTGACTTTTGCCATGAATCTGTCAGTCATTTATGAGTGGCATTCTTAAAAGCAAATATGGTGACTCATAAACTTTGACAGCAACATTAATGATTGGCTCCTTTCATTTAGTATTTTATATTTTTTGAGGGGATTTTTGTGGGCTAGATGTTATGCTCAGAGGCCCTGTGCAGAGGACAAGGTTTTTATTTTTGTTTTTTTGTTTTCTTAGCATTCACAACCAGCCAACATGTAGAATGAATCAGAAAGAGATATAATTTGAAGCAGAGTATAACAATAATAAATCAAATCTTATGTTCTTTTCTTGGGGAGGTCTTTTGGGATTCTTTTATTTAAGGCATGGCTTTTGCTTTTGGATTGGAATGTTTTCTAAGCATGATTGCAAGCATCTGAAACTGATGATTGAAGCTTTTTTTTTCCAGCAATTTTTTTTTCTGTTTCTAATCAACATTTTTAGACAGAAATAGGTCAGTCGATGAGTTTGTTGAATTTTCATATTCTTCTGAGATTAACCCATTGTATTTGAGAAATTTTTGGCTTGAAATTTTTTAAGATCAGAGATATGTTGATGATTTCAAGCAATTCTTCTGAAAATATTTGAATTGATTTTGTTAATTTTGAACCGTAAAGCATTTCTTGAGTACAGTGGGTTAAATTTCATTGTCTTTTGACATTTATATCTTATTTATTTTTATTGGGGAAATATTCAGCAAGGTTATGTCAATGCTTTGAGAGAGCTACATTTTGGCAGAAATGGTCTAAAATTCTTCCTAAATTTCCCTGAGGGCTATCTCAAAGAATTTGTTTCACAGATAAAAGGATTGACTTTTGATTTTGACTACAAAAAATAATTGGGAATTATAATGTATAACATGAATTTAGTCCTTGGGTAGCAACTGTTATTTACTATTTACTTACACCTAGAAAGTATGAAAAATGGCAAATATTTCCCATCAAACTTTGCTTTAGTGGCCAGGATGGCACTTGTGATGCTTTCTCTGACCTGTGACTTGCACACCTTTATCTAACAAATTCCACTGCTTGAGTTTTAACATCAAAAGCTCAGCACTGGACATTGTGAGACCAAGATCTCTGATCAGGTCACTGAAGTCTTTTTCATTGGTCTAGTATGGGTTTTTCTCCTCAGCTGTACCTCTGTAATCTGGGTCAATGACTCATCCTCTTCTAAATTGCTGTTCTTTTCTGAAGATGACTATCTTTGGAAGAGTGGGTATAGAGAGGGCAGTATGGCACTGGAAAAATGGATGACAGAAGGTGTGGATATAACAGCAAGTGCATTCTTGCTGGTGAGACATTTGGAATGGTCCACCATGCAGAAGTAAATCCAAATTCGTAGGATTCTGAATTTCATGGCTCTATTTTGTACAATCCTGCAAAAGAGCAAGATATAAGTATAAAAATACAAATATATTTCAGTCAGTGTTATTGCAAAATTCTAAAAAAATTATATTTTTGATTTTCGAAATTTCTAAAAATCGTGCACTGGATATGAAAAATTCTGACTTTGGACCCCAATTAATGTAGAAAATACCACAAAATATGGAATCTTGAATACTGAACATCCCTAATATTCTGTATTATTATGGTTCTTGCCAGTGATCCAGTAAGAAAACATCCATGATACTGTGAACACCAATGCGTGATTGTTGAAACATATTTCATACATATTTTTCAATAACAAAAGTTTTTAAAAAAAAAAGAAATAAGTAACAAATATTTAAATTTTAAAAATTCCAAAACTTTTACACTTCAAAATTCCACTATCCAATCAGGCAAAACTTTCCATCTTACCTTTTAGATTTCTATAGAGTTCACAGGTGAAATGAAATGAAGCTTCACACATTTTAGCAGATGTTGCCACAGAGTAGCTTTTCATTCTTGTCTTAATAAATTTGCCGCAGACATAGTAAAATGCATTTTCTTACAACCTCTTGATGCCATCTGTGATGAATGCATCTATCAACGATGACCTGTGTGCACTTAGACAGTAAACTGAATTGTTGAGCTTACATTCCCTGTATTTATACTGCCATCTATGTTGCCAGAAAGTTCAAGAAATTACTAAAACTTTTAGAAACTTCTTGAAAATTATAGAAAATATTCTCCTTCAGCAACTCAGCACTGAAACTGTCTGGAATGTAATGGAAAATATATTAATTTCAAAATATTGATGTCCAGGCCACAAAAACAAAGTTTGAAGGGAATAATAGTCATTTTCTTTGCTTTCTAGACAGAATCAATTAGGAAATAACACTTACTGATCAAAGACAAAAAAAAGTAAAAATTTTGTTACAGTGTTATTTGTAGAGATGTTAATGATATAATAATGAATGGAATTAGTAAACCAAGCTCAGGCTCAAGCAATTTACATTTATTTTGTATTTAACCACTTCTCCCTCTCATAACTATGGGAAAGTATAAGGATTGTGTAGGTAGTATAACAATTAGTGGCTATAAAGAGAAGCCATCAAGCTGAGTTTGAAATCTAGCTGAATTCATTACATTCATATTCACAGAAATAACTTAGGGAAAGGCATGAATCCACTTCTCCCTCTCCAAGCTATAGGAAAGTGTAATGGATGTGTAGAAGTGTAACAAATACCCCAGGGAAAGGCATGAATCTATCTCTTCTACACCCCCAGCTATATGTTCAATATGAGAGTAGACTAGCCTCTCTTGTTGTCACTCTCATATTCCATATTTTGTTTTGACTTTTCTAGTAAAGTCTATATATTCATTTCGCATTCTAATTCATATATGTAGCTTCTGCATTATCCTGCAAAGACAATTCTATATTGCCTTTCAAAATGATCTCCTTTCTCATTAGATTAGTTTCAATGATAATGGTAGGGGAGGTACTGTGCAGTAATGGATAGGGGCTCAGACTGAGGAATCAGGAGAGCAGAGTTCGAATTCCACTCAAATCCATTACATTCACTTATGTGCTAATACCCTTGGGAAAGGTATGAATCCTTTTCTTCTCCCTCCAGTTATGGGTAAATAGCAGGAGAGACCGGGTTCTATAGCCTTGGATGGCAACTAGTCTACCATAGAAAGAAATGGCAACCTACTGCAGGAAAAAATCTGCCTCGTCAGTCATGTATTAAAAGATACATGATTGCCTAAGCATGTATCATGCATGGCACATAACTGACTGAATGATAATGGTGAGATCATTCACTTCCATACAGGAAACATTCAGTATTCATTGATCAAATAATTTGCTTGAAATTTATAAAATCTATTTCTGAAAACAGTTTTTTATGAAATTAGTCTTCTCAAGTCCAGTTTTCATGCTTTCTTGTATTGAGTGAAGTTTCCTTCTTAAACTTTTGTTTAAGTTACTGTGGAAAGTGAACCTCTGCATTATATCAATATTTTCTCTTCTAGTCACATGTACTAGCCATTTTAGTTGTTACTGCTATTGAAAGTCTTCAAATGTTGTTTTTGTTATTTGACAATATTCTTTGTTTAATTTATGATTCTGTTGTGCCGGTCTCTATGTGATCTGGTGAAAGATTGTCTTCTTTAAGACCTCTAAGATTCATCCACTTGAAGCCATTTTTAATCAATAATGTGATAACATAGTTTCATATAGCTAACAGTTTAGACATTTCTAGATGGATGCTATGCCTAACATCTATATGAGAGTCTAGATCTGATGAGACTTTTTAAGAACATGAGTTGAGTTCTTATGTTATAACATTACATTTTATTTAGTTAAATGTGAGCTTAACTACAGTCTGCTATGTGTAAGAGGCTTTGATAGATTTTTAGTCATTTTCACCAAGACAGAGTTTTTCCTTTTATTTTAATTCTATGATTTCTTCATACACAGTAACAAAATGATGGCAAAGTAAAAATTATTTTATTATTTATTAACATTTTTTTCTTTAAATTATATCCGAGGAAAAATGTTTTTCATTTTAGAAACTGAGAAAATTATTTTTGTATTTTGAAAGAAATTCTTTTTACTTTTAGTTCTTGTCTTTTAATTTTTCCCCATTAAATATTGATTGTTTTTTTTTTCATTTTTCCCATTAAATAATGTATTATTCATTTTTTGGCAAGGACTTAACACTATTATTCCAATTTTTTCTCATTGAAATTTTTAATTTTTTTGTTTCTTGTTTATTCCATTTTGCAATTCTATTTTGATTGATTTATTTTTTTTATTTGCTATTTTAGATGAATCAGATGAAAAACAGAAGCTGACCAAACTTTGATATCGCTGATTCTCTGATGGCTCAAATTCTGCTAGTAGAAATGAAGCTTTTTTTTTAATCATTCTTTTGATCAATAAAAAATCAAATTTTTAGAGATGGCATCAATCCATCATAACAGCTGCTGATGCAAAATTGTACAAACATTTTTTTTACCATTTTTTTTCTTTAAATTCAAACTAAAGTAACAATAATTTGTTATTTGATTTTGTTTGTATTGTTTCAAAAAGAAATATATATATATATATATATATATATATATATATATAAGCCTGTCAATTATAAAAGTTTTTTTTTCCTTTTAAAAGCTTTAGGGAGGTACTAAAGTTAGTTGATAAAATTTGGCAAATGTTACACAGACTGAGCTTTTATTCGCTCATAAAAATTAGACCCTTACTTTTGAGTGCCATCAATTTTAATGGAATTTAAACATTTTTGTTGTATTACACTTATGATATTTGATAGCATTTAAGGAGACATGCAAAGATCATATTTAATAATGAAGGACAAAATATTTACTTATGAATAATCTCTTATTTGTGGGCAATATGTGAGTATTTTTTTTTTTTTTTGCCTAAAAAATGGATTTTTTTTTTTGGTGTGAAAAAATTTAGTATGAAAAGAATTAAATGGCAACTAATTTTGTTTGAATGATGATTTTATTCATGAGAAACATATCAGCTGACTTGTTTCATTTGGGAATCTCAGTACAGTGTGTGCGTATGCTTCATATTTTATTGATAATAATTCTGATGTTTTTCAGATTTCTGGGAATGAGTCAGTCTGAGAACTTTTTCAGCAGCTCATATATATATATATATATATATATATATATATATATATATATATATATATACACAAACATGAGGGCATGCTCAAAAGCTCCTGGTTTGATCAAGAAAGGATTCCTCAAAATAATTCTGATGCTTGTTCAGATTTTTGGAAAACCTTTTTCAGTACCACTTTGTGTTATATATATATATATATATATATATATATATATATATAGATAGATATTAAACCTTGAAAACCTTTTGAGACAAAAAAACCCAGGGTTTCACCTAAGTGGATTGTCAGGGAAAGCTGCTGATCCGCTTTAGGTGAAACCTGGGTAGGTTTGTCTGGCTCACTAGGTTTATCTAGGTCTGCTCTACGGTTGTATTGAGCTTTTTTGTTAGTTGTTTATTCATGTCGGAGTTTTTTCTTTGGGCTTCAAACCTGTATCTATGCGATTTTTTTTGACAGACTTTCATGTTTGTAGCTCTTTCTTTTTTTAAAACCTTTTTTTCCCCTCGGGATTGATTTGATTATTGGCAAATCAAAAATTTGAAGGTTTTTTCGAAACGAGTATAGTTACCTATATTTGTATATATATATTAAATATGTATTTGGCCAGCAATCCCTCTTTATACAACTTTGAAAAGGTACTGCGATTTTGTTTCTAATTTAATTTTTCTTATCTGGACATAAATTATGTAGAAATTGTCTGAATGTTCTATATGCCAAACACTTTCAGCTATTCTTTTAGTCATTATCAAGGTTGATTTTATTTTTAATTTTAACTCAATGTATGGGTCTTTTTTAAGTATGTATCTAGAGTTATAGGAAATCTTATCTGTATGTTCAATTTAGATCTTGCAAACTTGATAATGACTAAAAGAATAATGAAAAGCACTTGGACGTACAGAACATGTGGACAATTTCTAATAATTTATGCCCAGAAAAAAGTTATAACAACATAAAAAATGTTAAATAAAAATCTTAACTGCAGAACCTTGTCAGTCATTTTTGACAGAACTTATATATATGTATGGTGACAAAGAGGTAGAATATATAAGGGGAGTGTGTTACATTGACAAAGACTGAAGGATGTGTGCATGTGTATACATATGGATAAATATAGGTAAATGAATGAGCAAGTGTTCACATACAAATAAATATAAATATATATATATATATATATATACACACACCATATACTGCATGAAAAAGAGCTCAATGTTAAATAACAGAGCTATTTATTATATTAATATACATAATACCCTACATTGATTGTGATCAACATAGGGTATTATGCATATTTTTAAATATATATATATATATATATATATATATATATATATATATTTCAACAGAGATCATACACCCATATATTTACAAGTATTTATATATATATATATATATAGCATAATGAGAAGCCACGTATACTTTCTTAATATGTATATATAAAAAAAAGTTTCAAATTAAAAATTATAATGTTTTATTTTATGAAAGTATTTATTTATTTATATATATATTTGATATTTCAAATTGTCCTCAATTTTTCATCAGAAATAACTGTTTTTTTTAAATTAAAATTACTGTTTGTTAGCAAGTAGCGTCCTTCGTGAGACGTGGACGTCACGTGACATTGAAATATTTATGACAGTTTTATTTTAGTTAGAAATATCCGAACTGTGACGTTCCATGTCACGTGACGTCCGCCATCTAAGGATGCTACTTGCTAACAAACAGTAATTTTAAAAATATTTGTAACAAAACAGTTATTTCTGATGAAAATTGAGGACAATTTGAAATATCAAATATATATATAAATAAATAAATACTTTCATAAAATAAAACATTATAATTTTTAATTTGAAACTTTTTCTATATATATATATATATATATATATATATATATATACATATATATAATCTTAGAGGAATGAAGCTAACTTCAAGAAATGTTCAGATTTATTCAGTACCTACACACAATAGGATATGATATTTGCTTGCTAACCCTAACTTTGTAGCAGTGATTCTTGTTCAACACATGTGTTTAAAGTATCAATAAATCAGTAAACATTCTTTGGATTTAAAAAATAGTTTTCTTTCATTAGTCACCAGTTTTTCATATTTTTAAAGAAATTTTTTTAATCCTTATTTGCCAAAGAAATTATTTTTTACAAATAAAGTGATAGGTTTGCAAATGTGAATTTGGTAGGAGTTATATCAATTTTGAATAGCCAAACTTCTCACATTAATAATTTAATTGAAATCTTTTCTGCTTTAAAATACTTTTCAGTATTTATACACTTAAATACTTTATTTTTTATTCAACTTGTCTAACTTTTCCAGATTGATTTTAGAAGGAAGGTAAAATGATTGATGTCTCTTGTGTTTTTCTTGTAAAGAATGTGTAAACCAATGTTTAGGTGTGATCCTATCCATATCAATCAAATACAACAATTTTTTATATTTTGTCTGCATTCAAATAAAAGAACTTCAGTTAGGATAGAAAAATCCTTTGATGGTTTTGTTTCTTTTGAAATTCAAAATATTGGAATGAGGCTAAAACTAATTAGAAGCATTATCTTCATTTTTGACAATTTTATCAAGAGATTAAAAAACAAACAAGATTTGACGTTTAGGAAAAAGTTGGGCTTTATTTGTTATTAGCTTTACTATTTCTCCTTTTTTTTTTTTTTTTTTTTTTTTTTTGCAGTTTTCTGTTGAAAATATTTTTGGGACAGTTTGACTTGAACTAATTGCATTTACTTGACTTTTATGACCACACTTTATCTACCTCTCTTCATGTCTACCAATCTCTTTATATGTATCTATCTCAGTCTCTTTAGATCTATCTATCTATCTACCTACCTACCTATCTAAATCTCTTCATATCTAACTATCTCAGTTTAAATACAATCATCCATAATTGATGCTTCTTTTCCTTTTTGTTTTTCTTGTCCAGTTTTTACTTTCGAACTTTCATTTCCTTTTAGTTCTTCTGTCTTTCATTTTCCACTGAGGTTACCCCTACTCCATTTTTAAAAATGTTTTCAGAAATGTTTTATTTTTAAATTCACCTTCATTTTCCCTATCCAATTTTTACCCATTTTTCCTTTGACCAGTTCAATCACTCAAACCATTTTGATACAGAAAAAACATTAATAAAAACATTCCAATATCAAATATGACCATATTTTTCAACATATAAAATGTAACCCTTTATCACAACAACTTTCTCCTAGAGGGGAAAAAAACACTTATAAATTATGTTTCAACTTGTTAACAATTTAATATAGTCAAAAGGATGATTTTTTTTTATAATTATTACCATTTTGGAAATGAGAAAAAGTTTCATAAGTTTTTATTTGTTTAATATAACAAATAAAATTATTTTGTTCTTTTCTGTAAGATGAACTTTGGTTATAAAACAACACAAGAATTTTAAACCCTTCTTTTTTATGTCTTATAAAAAATCTAGTAAAAAGTAAATAATCTACAAATTAATGATTAAGAAATAATTTTTTGATGTTTTCAGCCACATCAATTGACTTGACTCATAAAATGGGACAAAAGAAAAAAGATTCTGCCATTTGTAATCATAAAACCATCCATGCTGTAATTTAACATAGTCATGTCTAATACCAGTAGAACTACTCAAAACAACTATCCAAAAATTTTTGAATACCTATAAAATGTGTATTGTACATTGGTGCTATTTCTTGTACCATTGTTCATTATAGAAAAAGAACATTACACACAAACCCTCAGTCATGATGATTGGTAACTTCATGCTAGCACAACTAGTGATGGCTTTGCTTTCAAACAGTTTCGTAGGGCCAGTTTCAATCACAAGGGTTGGGTCAACTGGTGTAATGGGTCATCAGGCATTTTCCAAAGGTGTTGCTTTCTTTCTTTTTTTTTAATTACTTCATAAAATAACGATTAAAGGAAACAGTAGTTGTAGCCTATTATCCCCTCCTTATGCCAATATTACCAAAACCTCGACAAATCAACCATGGTTAGATTTAAACCTGTGTCTCATTGCTGGAATGCTAACATTATAACCATTTGGTCAGACAAAATGGAGGTGTAGGTAGTGTAATGGTTAGTAGGTCATAAGAAATCAGTAAGCAGAGTTTAAATTCTGACTGCTATGGGTTAAATAGCAGGGCAGACTGGACTCTCTAGCCTTGATTGACAACTAGTCTAGAGATGGTGACTTGATAAAAATCCCCAACCTTAGCAGCTTGGGCCACTCATAGGAATATGTTAACCCCCAAATAACTGCACCATGACTAAAATTCTTAAGTCATGTGAGTTGAGCAATCAGCTGCAGACCGAGGGAGTACCTACATTTTTTTGATCATTGTATCTCATTCCTCTCTTCAGCTGTACAACTTGAGCCTTTGGTGACCAACTATTTGCTCAGCTGTCTATTAACACATCTATCCACTACATGGTCCAATTTATCAATCTTTACTTTACCAAATCAACAAATATTGGTCATACTGGTAGCCCTGTGTTAGTCACATTGGGTGTCTTGTTATCCCAACATTTTTAAAGTAACTTGTAATGCCTAGATGGTAACTTGTTTCTTTTGCTCCCTCTCACTACTATTCTCTTAACTCAGTGAGAGTGTGTAGCACATAGTGTAGTACAGTTATAGCTCAGTTGTTGTGGGAGAGACACCTGGGACTATTTTCAGAAATCCAAGAAGACTAATACAGGGTTAAATGTAAAAAGAAAAAAAAAATTCTTATTCTTCACTATTTGAGTGAAGTCAAAATGGTGTATATATTTTATTTTAGGATACATACATTACATTACATTACATATTATTATTAAGATTTATTTTTTTGGTGATGAGTGATCTGAAAATTTGTTGTTAGTTTATACTGATCATATATAAACAAATAAATCTAAGACCTGTGGATATAGGTCTAGAAAAGAAATATGTAAATCTTGAACCGCATCATATATAAATTGTAAACAATGTCATATTTTTATTTTTGTTGCGTGATATCATTTGCTCATAATAAAGAAGATGTTAAGTTTTTAAGGCACCAAATTCTCCACTGAGTATTGTCCAATGAGACAATAGCTTAGTGAAAATTAAAGCATTTGACAAAAAGCAAAAAAAAAAAAAAAATGAACTATAGCAGAGAAATTAAATTTATTTTCTTATTTTATGAATAAAATAAATATTTTATTTCTAACGGGTAACTAGAGTTTTTTTTTTCTATTTGAAAGAAAACAGGCAATCATCTGGATTAGAATAAGTTTTGATTTTATAACTGAAGATATTTATATTCAGACTATTGTCCTGATCATTGTTGTTGTTGTTATAACATTTTGGCTATTGTGCCCTCTGACATTCATCAAGTGTGTTTCAATCCAGGTAACCTACAGGAAAGAGAAAAAGACAAATGAAAACAAATCTTCAGCAGCACCTGTAACAAAAAGAGAAAAGCTTTTGTAAACCATGACAAGCACCTGCAGTAGCACACATCAGCAGTCAGGTTAGGTTTAAGGCTCCAAGTTCTCCACTGCGGATTGTTCCACAGGACAATTAGAATTAAAGTGTTGTCTCATGAATTTGGTGACATAGTGTTTATAAATTCAATCCCTGGGTCAGGCAGTATGTATTTGGACTCAATGGAAACAGGATGAGTAATAACTGAGCAGTGCTAAAAATTAGAACTAGATAAGATATACCTATATATGGGCAGTGGAACAAGAACAGTCTATCCCCTGTACATTAAATAATAATTTGGAATACCTTGTAGGTCACCAGGATCAATATACATTTGATGAAGGTTGAAATGTTGTGAGAACAACAACAAAGATGAAGATAATTGTCCAAATAATGATAACTCTCCATCAGAAATTTCCAGAAATTCAGGCTTAAAATATTTAAGTTTTTATATCATTAAATGTTTTTTTCTTTTATGTCATACAAATATATCAAATAAAAAATAACCAGGCATTATTCAAATCTCTGTCAATTTAAATTGTACAGTACATTGGTGTACACTTTATCAGTTGATATTTAATTACATGGTAATGGCAGACAAGACATCTCTTGAAATTTTTGCCCTGGATTGGCTGACAAGAAATTTCTTTGTCTGGCATCTTCTTACTCTAAAAGTGAATCAGATAGCAATTTAAGATGATAACAACTGGTAACAAGGATAGTGAAAGCAGAAGTGATTGTATGGGAGTGACTGATGAGATACATTGCAAATATCACACAAAAATATCCTTGTTACAAGAAATTAATTTACTTACTCAAATTTTTTTAAACTCAGTCCTCAGTCATTAAACTCAGTGTTGGAGGAAATATTTTTACTGTACAATAAAGAAGAAGATGACAGTAAAAATATGGTGAAACCAAACACATATTTTAAGAAAATCTTTTACACGTTATCTTTTTAAATTTTTTCACTTTGAATGTTTAAATATAATTTTTTTTATTCAATTTTTGTGTTTTGCCATTTTTCCTTTTTCTTTATATTTTTATATTTTAAAAACATTTATCATAAAAAATAACAGAAGTTTTCTAAATAAGAAAAAATTCCCCATATATATTTGACCTTTTGTAAAAATTTCCCCAAACATATTTGACCTTTTGTAAAAATAAAAAGATTATGTTTATTACATTTTATTTCAGTTTGTCTTCACATCATTTTGCAACATTTTTTAAATTTTCAAAATTCACTTATTAAAAAAATACAAGAAATTTGTAAAATTATTTGATGAAAAATTTGCAATTTTCCCCTAATTTACAAGAAATTTTGTTCCACATTTTGTCACTTGCTTGTAAAATAATATTTGTTCTATTTTTCACAAGAGTTGTTTTTTAAAATCATTGAAAAATCTTTCTTTATATTGTTTTTATTTTTATTTTTTTTACATCCCTGTTATCTTAACAAGAACAATATTGTCAATAAAAATAAAAGTCTAATCTATAATTTTTTAAATGTATTCTAACTAAATCATTTCCCCCACCCACAAATTATTTTTATGAATCCGGTATTGTTTTCTATGTGGAAAAAAATGCATATGAATTAAGTGCCTTTAATATACATCACTATATTCACAAAGATGATGTTGGATGCAACAACAATTTGTCTTTTGTGCAGTCAGAAAGATGTGTAATCTTGATGGTTGGTCTGTCAGCAAAGCGTCTAATATATATATATATATATATATATATATATATATACACACACACATACATACATACACTAACAGCCATACCCATCTGGTCAATCAGAAAAAGTGTTCAATTAGAATGGAGCAAAAACAGCATCATGTTTAGATGTAACAGAGTCTATCTTCAATTATTTAAAACATTTTGAATTAATGCAGTTACTAATATAACAGAAGTAGTCTGTATTTATTCCATCGAAGTTAGCTGAGAACATGAAGGAGTAAAACAGGCAGCATGAAGATCTACTTCAGACCACAATTATTTTAGAGTTTTTGAAATTTAATTTGTCAGTGTGTTACCAGGGATGTAAAAGAGGATACATTTATGAAGCAGTTGTTAAGTTTGATGAAAATTGCTTTAAAGATCAACGAAAAAAAAAGAAAGAAACCAGTAAAAAAAAAAAAAAAAATCACCATTTTTTGTTATTTATGTGATATTTCACTATATGGGTGAACTCAATTATCAAGTTAAATGACTGTTAAACAATCAATTTATTGTTGGCTACAACTGAGTGAAGTTTTTATTAGATTGCTTGAAAATTGAGGGAGTTTTTAGTTTAAATTTTGTGTTGAAATTGATTTTTGTTTTTCACTAAACACAGTGGTGTAGAATTAAAAATGAAGTATTGTTGAGCTTGTCATGATGTAAGTAACCTACATACTGAGATTGAATGAAATCAGAGGAAAAAAGTTGAATTTATTGATTTCCTTAGTCTATACAATTTTTGGTGCCAAGAAACAAAACATGTTTTAAGCTAATTTGATAGTGCCGATTCCGAAAATGACTTTAGTTTTTCATGGTTTGCTACCATTTTTGCTGTACTGAAATTGCTCATTTTTGAAAAAAAAAAATATCAATTTATGATCATGGCTGATCACAAAATTTAGTTAATAAAGGTTGTAGAAACACATCACTTTTCAGGTAGGTCAAGCAGTTTATGTCAGCTACCTGAAATAAACTATTTTTATGAGGAAAAAGTGTTTCTGGGTCAAAAATTTTAAAATAGAAGTACCAAAGTTTTCCAATTTATTGCCAAAATTCAAATTAATTGATAGACTTTATCAGTAATACACTTTAGTAAACCTGATAATTAAGGTGACATCAAAAATATGAAACTTTAAAATCTTCTGTTTGATATTCATAAATTTATCCAATCACTTTCATCCCTTCACTATGGAAGGAAACCAAACACATTGAGAGTATTTTGTTTTCACAATTGGAAAGAAACTCCAACTAAAAACATGCCAATTGAATGCACCTATTCCATTGTACTTGATACTACTGGAGTATCAAAAGGACTTAAATAACATTGAACATGATAGACAATCAAGAAAGGGAAAAATTTTACCATAGTTCTTATGTTCACAAAGGATTTATTTCTGCTTATTAAATGATTTGATGAAAATACTTGTTGGTCATGGTATATTCAATCATGTTATTTTTAAAGACTTAGGGTCTGATTGTTATTTCAAAATTAGCATTTCTCAATAAGCAAACAATATTTGTTGGATTAAATATGAATTGAGACATTTCTACAATTTTATTTCGAGAAATATTGCCATTGCTCAATATCATATATGCAAAAAAACAAATGAAAAAAATACTTCTTCCCAAAAATGAGGCATTTCTGTATAGAAAAACTGGTAGCTAACCAAGAAAAAGTAAGGTGATTTTCAGATCCAGCATCCTCAAATTAGCTAAAAAAGATGTTTGGTGTCTCGACAACATTTCAAAAATTTTTTTGTTGACCAGTGTTTTTGATTGGCTTTATCGATTATTGATTTAAAAAAAATTATTAATTGTTTTTGCTAAGAACCTATCTCTTACATTGTACAATGTATGTGCCAAGTTTGGTCAAAATTGGTTAGATGGATCTCAAGTAAAACGTTATCAGACACAGACATCCTCTGTCATATATATATATATATATATATATATATACATACACAGACACACACAACTATGTTGGTGTGACCAACAGACAACTTGCCTAACATCTTAGACAAGAAAAAAGAAAGACCAAAAGATAAACAGCTACCTACTCAGTAAAGCACTCAATGACTGGATTATCTAGACAGAGCAAAACGTTCTTCATAACATCAACACATAAAAGACAGCCTGAATTGTTACTTAAGTTTCAATACTTTCACAGTGTAACTGAAAGAAGTGTGTGTGGGGGAGTGAGGCTAGCATTATATATGCATGACCATAACCCACCTATGCTCATGAATCATGGGAAAAAATATTTTTAGAAACCCATTGATAATGCCCTCCCTCACAGGGTGGGGGTATAAAATAAAGAAAAAAACCTATAGGTGGTCCTAAATGTCCATTGTGACTGTACAATTAAGGTGTGGTAGTGGGAAAACACTAGTGAGGTGCTAAGTGACACAACAGGTATTTTATATTATGTCTACATTTTATGAATTAATTCTGAATTTTTATTTAACATTCTGTTATCTTTACTCGATCTTAATATTGTAAAATTCTCTTCAAGGCAAAGCCCACACCAGTCTCTGTTATTTTTACATATACTGCATTTTTTTAGGAACTCTCCAAATAATTTTTGAGGGACTTATTGACTTCTCTTTTAATATTCCAATATGCTGGCAGTACAGTTGCATTATCATATTTACTATGTTTGAAAATCAACTTATGATTATAGTATTTTTCTTCCATTCATTTTCAGTAGCCCCTATATATATATTTTCTCCTTAACATTATTCCTATTTTGTGCCTCTGCTTTTGTCAAAGAAACTATATTTTCAGCCAAGTAATTACTTTCCATAGGGCAGGCACTTTTTATTCTAGTTACACTGAGGTTTATTTTGTTCAATTTCACTGCTATTAACCACCTTTCTATTGTGGTTATCAATTATTTTTCATGTTATACCTGTAACAATAACTGACCATAATATTATTTTTTATTAAATAGCTTCCTCATTTTTTCCAAAGTAGTGAAGTGGTTTCTAATTAATTTAAAAAATATTCCCTCTAGTTTCCCTACATGCAAACGACCAACCTGCCACTGGGTGGCATGTTCATCTCAGCAATTTTACCACTGGTGGACTGCAAGAGGCCCACTGCTGGTTACCACCAGAGGACTGCTGGCATTGCCATTGGCGACCTGCCAGCGGGCCACTAGTGGCTTGCTTGTAGGGTTGGTCTTTATTGATTTCCTTTTTTTTTAAAGCTTCTTGGTCTACTCCTTTAGCTCCTTCAAATATACCCTCATTGTTTGAATTAGTACTAGGGTTGGCATCTCAGTCCCATCCTTTCAGTGTCGAAATGGTTAAATGTAGCCATCTCTTTTTACTACAATAGCTTCACATCTTGCACTTCCCATCTGTGGAACTCCATTCTTTCTTGCTTCACTGATAGCTATAATCTCCAAATATTCAAATGCAATTTCAGTCGACATCTCCAGATGCCTTGATCTATTCTCTGTCATTCTCTTCCTCCTATCACACCACTTTACTCTTGCTCCCACTCTCTGTAACCCCTTGCGTGCTAGTGGCACTCCCACCTTGCTTGGGATGAAATGCTTAAGAAAAATAAAAAAAAGATAATCTGCTGGCTATCAATTTATACAAGTATTTCATAATGATCACAGGATGGTTGGAACTGGTGCTTATGAATACTGGTGTGTTTCCAGGTTTTCTATATGGTTTATATTTTTTCTGTAAGTAAGTTTAAACATACATCTAAGTAATCCACCTCTATCAGATTAGATTCTACTTCTATTTTGAGTCCATATTGTCTTTATGGTGCTTATCATTAACTTTATCAGGTTTACTCTTTACTATCATAAGCCTTTCATCTCTGTAGAGGCCTAAAGCTTTCTTATTGTAGTTATACAATAACTTTCATAATAGGAAACTTCCTACTAATTCAGACATCTTTGTGCTATCATAGCTAACAATTCGCATGTCAAAGTTTTTATCCTTTTTTTGTCCATATCTCATTTTAATGGAAGAGCAGGGATTTCTGACAGTAGGTTAAAATTCTCTTCTCCTCTTACAATTACAAACTCTTGAGCTAAAATTACAGTCCTATCTAGAAGAATTTTAGAGATAACAAGGTAGAGTTCCTTGTCATCAAATGTCAGGAATCTATATTTCTTCTTTTCTTCAATATTATCAAACCAATTAATGACCACTCTCATATTTCTCCACTGGTTAACACCCAATATGTTTCCGAGTTCATCACACAACCTTTCCAAGGTTACCTTACTAATCCTTCCTACCTGAATCTTAGTTGGGTTAATTAGCTTACATTGTGGTTTACTTCTAAAATGTGCTATTGTTGTTTTATATATACATATATATATATATTTCTAAAGAATTACTGGATTTATTTTAATTCCAACATTTGTATTACTTCAAACAGAAGTAATATATACTGTTTAGGGTAAAAATGGGGCATCTATTTCAAATATGGGTATCCACTAAAAATAACTTTGGAATAATATATATATATATATATATATATATATATATATATATATATATACACACACACACACTAGGTGTAACAGCAAAGTTTTTCAATTAGCAGATTAAGGTTTGAACCATTGTATCTTAGAAATGATTAAAGATATCTTTCTGGAATTTTTTGTGAGGTTTTTGTAACACTATTGGAATCTACATTGAGCAATAATATATAATTACTCTCCAAGCTTAACAGAAGAACTGTGATAAAATCAATCATGAACAAAAATGTTCATCATTAATTAATCATAAGCTAAGGACTAGAAGCTCATGAAGTATTGAAATAAAGCTGAATTGAATGCTCTTTGCCCTCTCTTACCTTGTAACTTACAATCTTAGAGTAACAAGGTGCCTCACAGGTTTCATGTATGATTTCATTTTCAAGTCTTTTTCCACTGCTCTTTTGACTGTCATAGGTAAAACATCTTTCGCATGTGTTAAACTTCTTATGGATTGTGTTGGATCTTTTCTAACTGATCTCTTTAGATTTAAGTTAAAATGAAGATCCCTCTTCCTTTTGTGACCTCCTGATCCACTTTTCTTCACTACTGTTCAGTTTTTTTAAAAATTTATTCACTGTTCTCTTGATGGTTCTTGTATGGACCTTGAAGATAGAAGCCAGAGTATGAATGTTAGTACCATTACTGAAGGCCTGAATGATATCATTGCTCAGTTGAGAAGACAGTGGGGCTGACACAAAATAATTTTAACCTGTTCTCTTTCTAGCTGAATAACTCAAAGGGTTTTTCAATGATTCTTATGATAAATGGTGTTAAGATGCTTAAACATCTTGTCTAAAAACCTGGAAAAAGAAACTCAATTAGTTTAGCGGTTTTTCTTTTAGATGTTAAACATTTTGTGAGATGGATAATTATACTGTTATATGATTTGTACAATTTTGTTTTTACAGCCAGTATATATATATATATATATATATATATATATATATATATATATATATATATACACACACACATTTGAACTTGGCTCTCTGATTTCTCAATCCAAGCCACTATCCATTGCTCCACTGAGCCTCCTCAAAAGTCGAATCCATTACATTCACTTACATACTAGTACCCTTGAGAAAGGCCTGAATCCTCTTCTTCCCCCAGCTATGGGTAAATAGCTTGACAGACTGGGTTCTATAGCCTTGGATGGCAACTGGTCTAGGAGAAGGACAGCTCTGAATTCAAAACCTGCAGAGGGTTGTTTGGGGGGATCTTGTGGCACATGGTGCACCAGGTCTCTTTATTCTGCTCTTTAAAAAAAGTATGGTTGATTCTGCACAAAACCTTCACCACTATAATCAAGTTACATGTGCAGATTGTCTGGCTGTCAGTTCCTAGGAACTGAGTTGCCTGACCCTTATATGTTGTAATAAGGTCCCTGGTGAGTGCGGGTCAACAGCTCATGTCGATCAAAGATGAGAGAGTCTATGATATATATTTCTTCTTAAATTATTATTATATGTATATAATTGATTGGTTTTCTATGGTTTATTAACCCTTTGTAGGTTGTTTAAAGCCAGAAAATATTTTTAGCTTGTAAGAATTTTTATATTTGGAGATAATAATGATTTACTGATATAAATCATTAATTAATCCATAGCTGAGGGGAGAAGAGATGGATTCACACCTTTCCAAAGGGTATTTGCACAGGTGAATATAACAGCCCCAACTTGAATTGGAACTTTGCTCTCCAGTTAAGAATTCTGATCCATTATCCATTACTCCACCTGCACATCCAAGCTTACAGCACCTAGTATTCCCAAGCAGTCACCCATCTAAGTACTGACCAGGCTTGATGTTGCTTAACTTTGGTGATCTTATGGGAACCAGTATATATATATATATATATATTTTTTCAAACAGGTTTGATTAAAAAGAACTAACAATGTCTGTCTGTTTAATTTTTTATTGTATTTTTTCAATTTTCGGATAAGGTATTGACTATTGTGCACGAAGTTTTAGACAAACTGTCCAGAGTTTATATTTTGTTATTTTTATACTTCCTACCGCCCGGTCCACACTCCTCCCCCTTCTCTTGGACATGAGTAGAGGCTTACGCCTTGTTTCTTGTTTAGGAAGGGGTTTCCGGTACTCTCTCTCTCTCTCACTGGCCTCTGTATCTCCAGTTGCCTTGATCTATCCACTTCCCTTCTCCTCATCCTTTCTTCTATCACTCCTATCTGATCTTGCTGCAAATTTTCTGTAACCCCTTGCATCCTAGTGGCTTTCCGCCTTGCTTGGGGTGAAACGCTTAAAAAAAAAAAAAAAAAAAAAAAAAGTACTTTCGACTTTTGCAGTCATTATCAAGAACCAATATGGTGTCTGTATAGTAGTTAAAATTCCTTTGTCTACATCCTGGTATTCTTTGGGAAGCTGGATGTTTGATATAGTCTCATGTGATGTCATGTGTAATGGCTTTTGGGAATGAGGCCACACAAAAAGAATGTGATTATTTGTTGTAGCATACCTACGGATGATAACAGATATGCCCCCATTCCCAAAAATACAGTAGTTAATACTGTATGTTGGTCTGCAGTTGGAGATTCATTGTGAAATTCACTTGACACACTTCTAGCAGTTGACTACTTCTACGTGCTGCTGGCAAATCTTATATGTGTTGTTCTTGTCCTAAGTATTATCGTTTATTACCAACCTTTGTTTGATTATTCGATTCTTCTTTCCTAGTTTACAACATTATTTCATTTTATTTTTATAATCCTGATAAAATATGTTTGCACATTAATTATAACATATACACTTCAAGATACCTTCTCCTGTGGGGAATGACATTTTATTTAATGTGGGCCGTTTATTTTGTATAATAATAGTTTTGACACATTAGTCATTCATGAAGTGCTGGTCAAAGGACAGCTATCAACATAAAACAAATATTAGTAGATAACACCAAAATACTTTACAGCACCCAATGCAAGGAAAGACTTAAAACTCTAGAAAAACTATCTGAGTACCCTATCCTAACCATGAATGAATTAGATGATAGGCAAATACCTGTATTGGAATATATGTCAATATTATACTCTTCCACATTTAGAAAAATGGTCAGAACACAAGCCACCAGCAATGGTAGAATGGGAAAGTGTTACAGGTGCTATGGGATTTCATATGAACCACACCATACAAATCAATAGACCAGATTGAATAATAATAGACTTCAAAAAGCATGTGGTATCTCATAGACATAAAAGCATCTTCACAAAAGGATATGACAAACTTTCAAAATATAAGGACCTGAAAATAGAAATCTTAAGAATATAGCATTTTAATATTAGGAGCACAAGGGATGATTTAAAAAATTAAAATGTTTTAGTGGAAGCTGTTATACATATATTTACATAATTTTTTTTAAGAAAAATACATTTTATAACAATCACAATTTGAACTTGGTATGCCAATTTCATTTTTTATCCCAATAACCATTGTGCCACCTGTACATCTAATTATTTAATTATATCATAAATAATGATATGTTGTAAAAAAAAATATCATTTGCACAAAATATTCAAACTATTGTTCTTATATTTGTTATTGCTATTATCACAAGGTTCCAGCCGTTGTGTCTTCTGGCCAAGTATATTGATCTGGCTAACTTACAGAGAATTCTGAACTGAACTCTTTACTTAATCTATGAGGGTAGATGTCTGCTCATATCTAGGGATAGGGTAGATGTCTGCTCATATCTAGGGATATAGTCTAGTTCTTATTTTTATTTAGTACTGTTCAGTTATTGCTCACATGCTTCCTATAGATAAAAGTGTTGGTTTTGGGAATTTGACATAGTGTTTGTGAGTTCAAACTCTGGGCCAGGCAGTGTGTACATGCATGCAGTGAAAATGGGTGAGCAATAATTGAACAGTACTAAATAAAAATAAGAACTAGACAATATCCCTAGACAGGAGCAGTGGAATGAGAATGGTCTACCTTTAAATAAATGGTTCAATTCAGAATTCTCTATAAGTTACCCAGATCACTATCCACCTGAAGAAGACCAGAGAGAACAACAGCCGAAACATTGTGATAGCAATGACAAAAATGAGGATGATAGAATATATAAAGTAAACAATAATTCCTCATCCCAGGAATTCAGACAGAAAAGGATAAATGTATTATTTAAAGAACATTTGTAAAAACCAAAAAAGAAACTATAGAAACATCATTACAAGTCCCTATTAAGAAAATGCTATCAGCTCTTGTTGAAATAGAGTCTTTTGTTCTTTAACAATGATCATTTAAACTATATATAAGGAGGTACTGAAAAGTTCTTGGCCTGGCTCACTTCTTAAAATCAATATTCTGGTGCTTACTCCTTAAAATACAGGCATTTTAGAAGTGTGTTGCGTCAAGAACTTTATAGTACTTACTTGTACTTGTAAATTTACAATTTCTAAGAATAAAAGGTAAAATATCTGTCCAACAAGTGTTATATACCATATATGATTGCAAGAGAACAGACAAAAACAAAAACATACTATTGTTGAAAGAAAAGAGACAAGATATGTTAAAATAAAATTCTGTATTGCTGCTATGAAGGTGGAATGTCTCTTTGTAGGCAAGAGAGGCAACCTGGAGGATGGGGGAGTCAGTAATGAAGGTTGTGTTGGGTTGGTTGACCTGGGGCTACTGAGGAATTCTATGAATGCCTGTCCACTGTTTTGAATGCCCTGAGTGGGTCCTTTTAAGCAGTCAGAGTGAATACATAACTCAGCATTTTTTGTTATGATTTTGCTTTAGTGATTGGCTCCTACATTTAAATTGTATTTTCTGTGAGATTTGTTTGAGCTCCTGTGCAGGGAGTGACTTTGACTTTTTTTAATTTTGCTTTTGTAGTGTTCACATTCAACCAACAAATTTTTATGTGGAGTGAATCAAAAAGACATCTAATTTGAAGCAGAATATAACACAAGCAAAGAATCACTTTCATCAGTTCTATTATATATGTTTTAGTTAAAAAACAGTTTTCGACTGTGTGTGGGAGTTAAATTTCCTTCTCTTCATTAATTTGTAAACATTGTGCTTGGCTGGCCATGTGACCCTCAGCAGTCAGTCAATGGAGCATCTTCATAACAGAGAGAAGACTCTTCTGGTATATGGTGCTAAAACAAGATATGTCCAAGAGACAGCCTCTTGAAACATGATATACAGAGATTGTGAGTTTTGTAATATCCACTAGCTTTCATTTTCAGGATTGGAGAGAAGGCATGTAACACAATTCTATACTTTGTTAGCATATTCTCTTTCTAGAAAATCAAAACTTCAGTTACAATCTTCCAATTTCTCTGTAGCCATCTTATTTTTTTAATTTTTTTAATAAATGTTTAAATAATTATCTGTTTTCAACTATCAAGACTAATATATAGTATGTGGTAACCCAACATGTATTCAAACTCTAGTTTATACGAGAGCTGGGAATTTTTATATAAAGTACACCTAATTGATTACAAAGTTCAGTTGGTGATCTTTCAGTTTCAAATCTCAATAGATATTCAATAGTTTCTCTGATAGTGATGTACTCTTAAAATTAAATTTCATTTAATCAGAAAACTTTTTTTCCAAAGTTTTATTTGGTGAAATGTTCTCAATTGCTTCTAAATTGTTTTAGTAATAAAATAAAGGAAAACTGTGACCAACTGCTGTTGTGTTAAATTGTCTAATTTGATCCTGTTGAAATGCACCACTCTAAAAAACCATCTGAAATGGCAACACTGTTCTCCTAAACTTCAAGAATTAAAAAAATGGAAATGAATTTTTATCTCAGTCTCAAGTGTTTTGTGTTTTATGACAAGCAATAAAGCATTTGAGGTATGGTCTTTGAAGTGGTCACCCACTTGACCAACAGGTAATAAAAGAATAAATAAATCAAAGAAAACTTTTGGAGGTCAATGACAACAAATTGGATATTGAGGATTCCTGGTTGAAAATCTATACCTTTTCAACTTCAAAATGATAATAATCAACTTCAAAATGGACTTATTTTCCAGTAAAAGAATTAATCAACTCTAAAATGGATTAATCAACTTCAAAATGGATTAATCAACTTCAAATTGAGAAAATGTCAAAAACCTAAAAATAATCAACTTCAAAATAAGAATAAACAACTTCAAATTGAGATATGTTTTTGGGTAAATTGAAAATTATTCTTTCAATTAATTTACCCCATGAGTAAGGAAATTGACTGTTTGTCTTCATTATATAGATGAAAAAAAAAAACCCAAAATACAAACAACTTAGAGGCCAAGAAAGCATTGGGTGAGCCTACAGTAAAAGTAGGAGGAGAAAGTCCCGTATGGGCAAAAATGATGATTGATGATGATGCTTGAGAAACCTCTACAAAAGAAGCTGAAGAAGAATTAGCAACAGCTCCAAAGAGGACTTACCTCAAGAAAACTGTGACTGGCGAAAAAAAGACCCAGATTTTAGCTGCATATGTCGCAGCAGGAAATTGGAAAGACCTGGCAAGAACAAATGGTGTGTCTCTGGCAACAGCGTACCGTTGGTTAGACCAGGGTGCTGATAAGAGCATAAGAATTTTATGGCTGAATTAATTGAAAACTCTCCTTGGGTCACTCTTCAAGACATTGTAAATAAGTTGGTCGAAAAGTATGAGGTTTGTGTGATGAAAGAATGCATAAGAAAGCACTTGGACTCCATGGCCTTTACTTTAAAAGTGGTTCATTATGAACCAGAAGCTGCCAATAATAATGTCAATGAGGCGAAACGTAAGGATTACGCAGTAGCTTTATTAGAATTTCAGTTCCAAAGTGTGCCAATTCTTTATATGGATGAAACCAATTTTAATCTCCATATTTCAAGAAGAGAAGGTCACTCTAAAAAAGGCACGAGGTGCACTACAGTCGCGGCTGGATCCAGGGGAAATAACATCCATGTTATTGGATGTATTAGTAATAATGGATTAATTCATCATAAAATTAAAAGAGGTTCTTTCAAAAAAGAGGATGTGAAAGAATGGACCAGGGAGTGCGTTAGAAAGGCAAATGAAATTTATGAAAGGGAAGTTGTCTTAGTTATTGACAACACTCCTTGCCATACTTCAATTGAAGAAGTTGTGGAGGAAGATGAATTTAGGCAACAACAAATTTTCAGACTTGTTCCCTATAGTTCGATGTTAAATCCCATTGAAAAGGTTTGGTCAGTCATTAAAGCTGACGTATTAAGAAGTATGGCAGACTCAATTGTTGGGATTTTAAGAGGTGATGTTCAGGGATCTTTAACTAATAAAGAATTCCGCCTCAGCACGTTAGAATTGATGATCTCTGAGGCAATTAATAATATTTCCCGAGACTTGTACTAACTTTGTATCTGGAATAAAGAGATTACTTCCCTCTCTAATTAACTTAGATGATGTAATCTTTTAAATAAATTTCTTAATAACGTTTATATTTTTTTTTATATCCCTTTTAAGTAAAAATAATAGAATAAGTATTAAATTTATTAGTATTATATTAATTCTCAATTTGAAGTTGATTAATCCAATTTGAAGTTGATTATTTCTCATTTTGAAGTTGTTTTCCAATTTGAAGTTGATTATTTCTCATTTTGAAGTTGTTTTCCAATTTGAAGTTGATTATTTCTCATTTTGAAGTTGTTTTCCAATTTGAAGTTGATTATTTCTCATTTTGAAGTTGATTATTTTTCATTTTGAAGTTGATTATTTCTCATTTTGAAGTTGATTATTTTTCATTTTGAAGTTGATTAATCCATTTTGGAGTTGATTAATTTTTTTACTTGAAAATAAGTCCATTTTGAAGTTGATTATTATCATTTTGAAGTTGAAAAGGTATATATTAACAGTCACAGTTGAGATTGAGTGTTCTGAACCACCCCTTTACAGGGATAAACTGTCCCTCAAGGTAGTCCCAATGCTACCTGTTAGAATTATCAGCCACATATTGTGATGTTGATATTGGCAGAGAGTTAGAAGGAGGAAGAGTTGAAGAGAAGAAAAGGGTCATATAGCCTGATATGGCAGAAGTTGTCTCAAGTGTCATCTAACCACCCAGGTTGTGCAAGTGAATTCCTTGAAAGGCCAAAAAATATATTAGAGATAGGGTTCAAGCTTGTGAACTTGCATCGGGTCATTTCCTGTTTTTGGTGTATTTTGACACAAATGAGAATAGAAACACAATATGGAGTAGTCATTATTTGGGTAGTGGAAAGCTGGATGTGGACCCCATTGTATGCATACAATTAGACATTTCTAATTTTTAAAAAAGGCAGACATATTCACTCCTTCCCTTATATCTACTTCTTAGCTGTATTTACTACTACTACAAATATATATATATATATATATATATATATATATATAGAGAGAGAGAGAGAGAGAGAGAGTTGAAGATCAAATGTAGATCAGATATGGATAGGAATCCGACAAGATGATAAAATAAAATAAAGAACAAGTAGGAAACATATCTCAATCTAACATGTTTCACTTTTATTAAAGCTTCATCAGAGATCAAGATAGAAATTAAAAAAATCAAAGAGACACAAGGCACTGGTATCTTATGATTTTGGTTAGATCTTAAGGGTCAGATACATGTTACATGTATTCATGCAATAAATATGTGTGAGGAATGTCTATAGATGTCACCTTCGTATACGTTGGTGAAATGTAATGGAATGTTGCAATAATTTTGTATTTGGTTGGATTTTTATGTTCTTGTGCATGTATATATGCGTACGTTGGGAATGGCTATCTATCTATCTATCTATATATATATGATAAAAATGTAGTTTTAAAGTATGCTATATTTATGGGTAAAAGTGCTCAATATCAAGGATAAAGCATATGTAAATATGAGAGTGAACATTGAAGTCAACACCGAGTGGCAACAGCTTGTTTCATGCTTGAGCACAATCTTCAGACTATGTGTGTTAGAACAACTATTTATATATACTTGTCAATGGTGCATTATGGGTAGCAATATCTATTGTATTATCCTAATAGTTATTGAGTAGATGGTAATGGTTATATTTCAAATATGACCGTTAATACCTACCCATTAACCGTTAGGATAATACAATTGACATTGCTACTCATAATGCACCATTGACCAGCATATAGTTGTGGAATCGTGTATGGATTCCACCTATTTTTGCGTGCGCGTATTGCACCCCTTCCTTTCACATTCGGCCAGATATAGTAGTAAACAACACCTTTTGTCGCCGACGTGAGGAAGGTTGCTGGCCAGCTGCTCCTGATTCCAGCTAGAACGGAATTTGAAGTTTTCCCGCGCATTTCTCTGACGTCACTGACAAACTTTGTTTTTCAAGTCAGTCGCGGCCTGTATCCAGAAGAAGAAGAAGGTTGACTCGTTTATTTCGTGCCCCCTTACCCATACGCAGACCGGAATATCTTAACTAACCAAAATTTCCTAGTGACACCTTGGTTCATTATGCCGAATATTTTTCCTGTGATTGTAAGTTGTCTCGAACAACATGTTTGAACCTTCCTCCATTTTTCTACTAGAGAACGTAGAGTCTACGACACTGTCGGCATCACACTTTTAAGACTAATTCCTTGTCCTTCAGCGAACAACTTGTTCAAACTTTCCTCTGTTCACTACCAGGGAACGCAGAGTTTTTCTTCGCTGAAGATTGATGGACTTTTCATACACCTCTTTTGATTTCTAACCTTTACGAACCAGTTAAAAAAAAAGAGATAACATCACACACACATTATTAAACCTCGCAGTGAGTATTTTTCCTTATTGTGTACGCATACACCTTTTGTACAAGAAGACTATATTCCAGAACCTTCCTTCTGAAGAAGCTTTTCCCGCCTTAGCCATTTTGATTTTGTTTTGGCGTGGAACTTTAACATTCTACTAGTCACTACATTATACAATCTGCCTACTGGCTAAGAACAGTCCTTACCTTTTTCTGATAGTCTCCGCTGTTGAGACAAGATTATTTGTTATTCAAATAAAGTTTTATATTTGTTTTCCACCAGACTCGTTTTGTCGTTACTCCTGGCTACCTATCCTTTTGCCCTATGATGCACGTGTTGAATACAGTCATTTTTATTCTATTTTTTTTACTTTGTTAGTGGATTCGGTAGTCGTAAGTAAGCACAAGGCCATCTTTTCATAGGCCAGAACTGCATGCTACCAGGGTCCACTACATAGTCAAGACAACACACATGTTCTGAAGATTACATTCAGCATAAAATAGGCTGTCACTGCTTAGTGTTAACCTCAGTGTCCACTTTAATATTTATATATGTATAAACCAATATTTTCACCAAAACAGGTAATGTAACAAAAAAGAAAAAAAAATCATGTTTTTTAATTCCGAATATCATCTATAAACCCATTCCAAAATGAACTGCACAAAATATTCAGCAGAAATACTTTAAACCTGAAAAAATATAGTAGGAAACTTACCAGTACAACACAAAATCCAACAATCCCCACTTGTAAATGCCTAAAAACCAACACCATATACAAAGCTACTGTGAAGTTCAAAAGAAAACTAGGAATATATATATATATATATACTGTACTGAAATAATAGAAAGTCCCTAGAAATAGAAACTACTCATGTAAAATATTACTTAAAAACAAAATATGCACAGCAATTTCAAAACACATATGAAATCTCAAAAATACAAAACAAGGCACATCGAACATACCATGGAAAATAAAAAAAAAAATTCACCAGTTTAAAAACAATATCTCAAAAAAACCATGTATTGTGTAGACAAATTATTTGCCATAACCACAACTTGAATAATAATTAAAAAATAAAATAAAAAAAATAAAAAAGTTATTAGAGTTCTTTTTCGGGACGGGAATTTTGTTTCAACCAGAAGGCTTACATTAAGAAAAATTATTTCAACCTAGAGAAAAAAGACTCACTAGTTTGTCTCTGATGCGTAAAATACAAAATAACTCCTTAAGAAAAAAAAAAGGAATATACAAATAAATAAAAGAAAACGATAAAGTTAAATAGAGTGATCTGCCCTTAACGAAGAACTCTTTTCAATTGAAGTCGACATTTTATAATTGTTTATGTTTTGCTCGGAGTGGACATTCATTTGTATTTTTTAATTTTTTTCTTCCTTAAAATAAAAGTCAAATGATTTTAACTCATTCACGATTATTATTCTGGAATGATTCGCTCTTGTTCGGTAATAAATCGGATTTCTTTTGTGGTAAGTATTTTATTTTTATCAAAAACAAAATTAAAAGAGAAAACTAAAAGTACCTTTCTTTTGTTTTCAAACATTGACAATTTTTGCCATCATTCATGTTATTTTTTGCTTGTTTTTTGTTTTTTTTTTTACTCAGGAAAGTTTTGCTGTTGAATTATCCGTGTTAAATATTGTTTAAGAATTTTGGAGTTTAAAAAATTAAGAATTTGAAGATATGCAATTTCTCGTCGGAATTTCCGATTTATTTGCGTTGCTTAAAAAAATAATTTGAAAGTTGTTAAAAATTAAAATAAAAATAGTAAGTAAAATAATAATGATATTTTATCTAATAATATTTAAAATTTCAAGATGAGTGTGTTGGCAAAATTAATCAATAATGAAATCTACCCGTTTTAACTTGTATTTGGTATGTGTGCCTATGGGCGTGTTACACTATTTTAAACCTGAAATTCGTAAATTATAAATAAATACCTACTTTGTTAACAACAAAATAAATTGTAAAGATGTGTCTTAGACTGGGTGGCAACCAGTTAAAGAGAAGGAAACAACAGGAAACCACACTATTTTTCCACCAAAAAAATACATAGTATTTCACATCTAATAAGGGAAAGGAATCTGTGGAGAGTCATGACCGCCTATGTCCTGGTGGGAGATGATATTAAAAAAAATTAACATCAAGTGCATCCCTCACTCAGTGAAAGAAACAATATTTTGTTCTCTTAACGCAGAATTATAGGAAGGTCAGCATAAAAAAAAATAAATAAAGCATTTCTTTTTTTGTCGCTCTAAACAATATTTACATACATACATACATACATACTAAGTACAGAATTAACTACGTTACACATTTCTATAGCTAGCCTCATCTCATATTCTGAGCCATTTTTTTATTGAAAAAAATAATTGATGAATAGGTTAGGTGGTTGGAATGTTTCCCCATCAAATTATTAATCACCACTAGGAAGAATATGGATTGACATGATGCCAATATATACGCTCAAAGTAGAATATGACTCATAAAAGAACATTTCAGAAACCAGAGCATCTCCAAGAGAAGGTGTGGAATCTTCCACAACAAGCCAGTTAACCCCTGCTAGGAAATGCACTATTCCTGTTATAATTTTCACCATCACCATCTTACAAATATATAACAAGCATTCATTGGTTAATCACCTTCAATCTAGCTTGCTGATTGGTCAGTTCCGATGAATCAAACTGCCTGCACGTGACAAATCTGTTTTCCAGCTCAATATGCTTGGAGCCTCCCACGTGATACACGACCATTATATAAACAGAACATGTGTAAGCTCCCTGAGTAGTTTCTTTTCATCTCTCTCTCGCATCTCATTCCTTGCTACCAAGTACCAAGATGTAATCTTCAAGAACTCCCGTTTTAACTAATGCAGTCAGATGTTAAAGACCATTACCAACATTCATGCAAGTACGAACTCTGAAATCTCTTCTGAACTTTTACCAACTTGTACAATACACAATTCCAAACATGCTAAAGAAACTTTATTCTTCTAAACTACAGTTTAATAATTACTTTCACTTTATGAGCTTAACTCTGTCTAGCTTTTCAGTTCACATGCATGTATATCAAATATTAATAAATTCAATTGTTACGTTTTGAAACAAGATGTTTATGAATCATTATTTCTATGTCTTGTATTAATTGTTGTGGATGGAAGATTATTGAACACACACAATTTTAAGCCTTCTGATAATTCAAACCTTCTATTCCTCTCCAACTCACATCACACACATCCGCAACAAAGGTATTTATCTGCATGGTCAATCAATTGCAATATGGCTCAAGAACAGGTTTCAACTAAGAGGCCTACCAGCTGTTTGAGAGTATAAGTATTTTCAGCTGCATAAGAAAGACACAGTTAATTTGCATAGTTTCCAGTAGAAGTGTACATTGACATTATCCACAGAGGAAGATTTCATTCTGAAAGAAGATTTGGTTCATTTTTATTGTCAGATGAGTCTATTCCCAGGGAAGGAAAGTAGGAAGGTTTCACTGTGCAACTCTACTAAAGTTCATGCTATGATTGCAACCATTAATCATTTAGAAAATCAAAACATTTTTTTTAATCTAAAATAAACTGCAGTGGAGAAAGCAGAAACAAAAAATTACAATTCTGCTGATTTTTGCAAAATATTTTGTATTTGAATTGCATTTTAACTCTTATGTTTTTTGCCTTGCAGAATTCAACCAAAAACCAAAATGTCTGTGAAATATCAAAAATTGCAAATGGAAGAGAAAATAGATTTTTCTTCTCCATTTTCTTATGAGAACAGAAATTTAGAGAAAAAGTATCGATCAATCTTCAGATATAATAATGAACAGGATTCTAATTTTGTCAAATTACAGTTTGGTAAGTATTCATTAATGCTTAAGATATAATTAAATTGTAGTATTAATGACTGACACAGTCATTAATTAACTACTGCACCTTCTTTTTAATTCTTATTTCTCTAAGTTTCTTTCATTTAATTAGTCTGCAGATGACCGTGTTGGTTTATATGTTGTTGAATTAGGTACACGTGTGTTTATTCCTGCTAGAAGGTCCACTAGAAGAACATGGTGGACTGAATCCACCATAAAGAAGTGTAAAGAAAACCAACAAGACCAATATATATATATATATATATAAACAAGTATATGTATTAAACAACAAAATTTTACAATGGACATAGACGTTAACATTTGTGTTTGTGTGTGAACATAAAGAGTTTGTATTTTGGTGAATGTTCATACGTACATGTATGTGTGTATAATGTTCATGGCGTCTGCCACAAATGGGAAGATGCTTTCTTCTGTAAGAGATTACATTGTAGATGTGTCCGCTGAAAATGAAGAAATGAAAAAGAACAAGGCAAGAAATTGCACAGTATTTATAGTGTAGGGAGACCGACCCCTAGTGAACAATTAGGAAATTAAGGAGGATTTAACTCTGACAAGTCATTAATTTATGTTATATACAATAAGTGACAAAACTTTAAACTCAAATTAAAATTTTAAATAATTTCATTAATTTTTTAGAATAAATTTATTAACTGTTTTCTTTTAGGTTGGTCATTTTATAAAAACTGTTTAATAATAAAACATTGAGCAGTTTTAATGGTATTTTAATCACTGAAAATTTTAATAGGACTAAACTTTAAACTCATTGACAATTCATATAATATAAAAGAGTTCACAATTTGATTTATTGAATTGTTAAAGGAGGCACAGTGGAATAATGGATAGCAACTTAGATTGAGAAATCGGAGAGCCGAGTTCCAGTCAGATCCATTACATTCACTTATGTGTTAATACTCTTGGGAAAGGTATGAATCCTATTCTTCCCCCTCCAGCTATGGGTAAATAGCAGGAGAGACTGGGTTCTATAGCCTTGGATGGCAACTAGTCTACCGCAGAAAGAAATGGCAACCTACTGCAGGAAAAAATCTGCCTCGTCAGTCATGTAGCAAAAGATACTTGATCTCCTAAGCATGTATCACACATGGCACATAACTGACTGAATTGTTAAAATACCTGCCAATTCTACATAGTATGGGAAAAAGACCAAACCATTCCTAATTTTGAACATGATAGAATTGTTGAACTTTGAAATCAAGGACTATCATAATGTGCAATTGTTGAATGAATTAATTGAAGTCAGGCAGTTTTTGTGATCTGGAAGATTATAAAGTCACTGACATGACTGAAGGAATTTCATGGAGGTGAAGCTCTCCTCTTCACAACTAATCATTTACCTCAGCTTAAAGGGAAGATTTGAGTGGGAGGAAGAGCTTCTCTCTGTTGAAACTTAGTGAGAGGTGGGTGGCTGTTTTATGATTGGTTCATGTAGATGGGGCTAATCTGGAGTTCCATCAAGATGTTGGCTAGGCATGAAAATTTTGGTCCTCTGATTGGTCGTGTTAACCCAGTTCAGTGGTTTAGATGATATTTCTTTCATAAGACTTTGGAAGTCTTAGCTAGAGTATGTAAGGTTAGCAGCCTTTTATTTTTGCATCTTTTGTTCAGTTTAATTCCTTTCCCTCTCCATTAAGTGACAAAGATTTTAGTTCTCTGGTAGCTGCATGGTGACCTTTAATTTTGAGAATATGAGTTTTGTATTTGTTAAGGTATCCAAATGCAATAATGATTGTCTGAATTGAACTATATTAATTCTGCAGTGTTTTTTTATCTGTTATCACTGCCATGTTTAAAGTGTGGTGTTTACTATACTAATTTTCATTTTTGCTTAGTTATGCAAATAGTTTTTTTCACCTTTATATATAAACATTGGGGATATTTTATAAAATAGTTTAGTCTCAGCCCCCCCCCCCAACGAATATTTTACATAAGGGACTATGTAAGTTCTCTGTAACAGAGAACTGGGTCAACCCAACAAGAAACCCAGAGTTGGTTGCATATGGTGCAGTAAGCATCAGGAGTTACATCCTTGTAGTGAACAATTACATAGAGTCAGCGTGGCTTGCAGCTGGTGCAAAGGAGAATAAGTTCCTCACCTCAATACATGACATATAGCAGTGGCATTTTGTTCCTTGAAATTGGCATGAATCTCCTCTCCCCATTTTAGATTATTCTGGAAGTGTATGTTCTGTAACGTTGGCTTTTATACAGCTTAGCATGGTTCGATGAGGCAAATATGAGATGGAGCTCCAGTCATGGCTGGATAATGGATAGCTGCAGCCATATCCTGAAGATGAACTTGGCCCACCTAAGTGTCTGATCCCATTAATGGTGGTTATATAAGAGAGCAAACAGAAAGTTTATCCAGTACTGGATTACTGAGAGTTAAATTGCTTTGTGGAACTGTATACCACTAACTCAGAGGTGTGTGCACAAAAGTTGCAGGAATGGCAATGATTGGAGGTTTGGGGGCTGGTGCTAACATATTCTTATTGGATTTGCTGATACATGTTGACAAGGCGCTGTGGCCCTATCAAACTGTAATATTGAAGGGTTGAAGATACTGCCTCACTCGACTGGGTTTCAGTTTAAATGTGGCACCTCTCATTATGAAAGCCATAATTGATACAGTAATGTCTCAAGACAAAGCCATTAGGAATGTCACATCGGCATATATTGATGACATTTATGTCAACAAGAGCTTGGTTCCTGTCATATGTGTTAGAGAGCACCTGTCCAAACAGTTTCAGTTTGGCTCTTTGATGGCGGGTGTCAATATTACATCTCTTTACTGATTCTGCATGTGTCCATCACTAGATTTGAGACACCCTAACTATGAAGGCGTCTGGTGAAATGCTGGTGCAGAGATGGCTGGACACAGTTCGCAAGCTTGCAGCTGAATACTGCTTAATGGTAGAAATAACATTCGTCAAGTCCAATCTGAATCGGGCAGACCACCTTACCAGGGTGCCATAGAGGTGGGTAAAACTACAAAAAGAGAGTGATCAGGGAAGCAACCTCTTGGGAGTTGGTTCCACAAAGCAGTGGAAAGAAGCTTTTTAAGTGGAATTTACATCTCATTAATGGAATAGTTATTTTCCAAGTGTAGCTTAGATGCGGTACAAGGCCAAAAGCATGGCGCACTCAGTGAGGATTGAACTCACTACTCAGTCATAATTGTTCTAGCAAGACAAGCTTGCTAGCCATTACACAAACTAGAGGTGCTCAATGACTATTTTCTAAGCATAGCTTAGATGTGGCACAAGGCCAAAAGTATGGGTCATCTAGTGAGGATCGAACTCACTTTTCAGTTGTAATTGATCTAGCAAGACAAGCTTGCTAAGCATTACACCACGCTGAGATGCCCACATCTCATTAATGGAATATAAGGGGAATGAGGGTGGTTTGCTACGATGTTCATGGCATGGTAAGGTTTTAGTTGTGAAAGTTAGAACTGGTGGAACTAAGGAACGTAGTTTGGCTGCCCATGGAAATAGCAACAGAGTAGTGAGAGGCTTGCAATATTTCATCTGTGTGAAAGGGATTGTAAGGTGGAAATAATTAATTACCCACAAGGCTACAGAGACGTTCTTTGAATCTTGAAACTGGAATCTGAAGACTAGACATCTCCTGCCCATATATGGTAGCGGTAATCCATTTTCATCCTGATCTGGCTTGTAAAGGCATAGGATAGCAGGAAGATAACTTCAGCTCTGAAAATGATCTAGAAATAAGAGTAGGAGATGATAGCTCATCCCTGATCAGGTTTTTTCGACCCCGCTTCCCCTAGTAGGTCCTTAAGTTCTCCCAAATGAGAGAACTTGTCCCAGTGTCTGAGTACTTGGCACAAGCATAATGTTTCTGATTGAAAGAGAAGATCTGTTTTGATCTTTGCGTAAACGTCAGTTTCACTTCAGTAGTATGTCTATAATTTCTTCTAATTTTCATCTCTGTCCTTGATTGTTCACCTGATAGGATAGCCTTCTTAGGAGTTATTCTAAAGTTTAGATCCTATCAACAGGTGTATATGGGGGCTACTATATTGTCATTTGATTAATGGGGTCTGGATGTAGCAGTAGTATCCAGTAGGGCCTCTTGCTTTCATGATGAAGTACATAGGTATGCCTTTGTTTTCTGGCAATTAATCCAGGTAGGTGATATACAGGTATCACAAAGAGTGTTGTTATCTCACTACCTCGGTCCCTCGCCACTCATACCAAAATATGACCAAGATTATTATACTCAAAATGTCAAAACCAGATCACCCATGCAAAAACTAAACTCCAAGTTCTCCATCTCTTACACAACAGTCTATCCAGAAACTGAATAACATTTTCAAGAAATCGAACCTGAACTCAACCAATCTACTGCAGTTCAGGAATTTACAATTCTGGGTTACTTGATTCATGAAAGAAGACCCTCAAGATTGCTATGGGTGTGGTGTCTGTATGAAGGATGGGTTCCCCTGTGGCAGACTCCAAAAATGAGGATCACAAATTCCCATTCATTTGCTTCTGCATTGGCTTTGTCTGTGGTTTGTCCATCATCTCTACTGTTATCTACAGGATGCTGGTATTGTAATGTTTTACAAAATAGCTACAGGATGCTGGTATTGTAATGTTTTACAAAATAGCTGAGAAAGTTGATGATATCCTCCCTAATCGGCTCTCAGCAAGCATTCATATTTCTGACAACTTCAATATGTAAACTAAAACAGATTTTGATTTTTGTATAACCACATTGACAGACATTTTAAATTAGTATGAGTTTCAAATTTATTAATTAACAGTTGGATGTAAGCCTGAGTGGCTAGACTGTTAGCATTCCAACCATGAGACCTGTGTTCAAATCTCACTATGATCACTTTGTCAAGGAAGTGACTTCTTGATAAAATTGGCCTGGCGGGGGGTTGGATGATTGGTGTGTGGAACCATTGGGAAGGGCCTGAAAACCATACCTAAACAGTCAGGCTTCTTTTTAAATTCTAAGATACATTTAAAAAATAAATGAAAATTAAAGAACAAAGTCAACAGAAAAAAAAAAATTTAAAATGTATCCTAATCTTTGACATTATCATTAGGAAAACTGGAAGAATTCTTAGATATGGTTGTAAAAGAAATCATGAAGAAAGGATTAACTATTTATTGCAAGAAGGCAATAATCATCATAAGCAAAAGAGATGTGAGCTTGATATTAAAATCGAGGCAGAACAATGATAAAAAAAGCTGGTAACAGTTACTTAGAGCAACAAAAAAAAAAAAATAAGATGTTATCAGGAGCCATAATCACCCATGTCTTGAAGGAATATCGTACACAAAAGAATATTATCATCAGGTGTTTTTCATTCCTGAAAAGAAAAAAAAGACTTGTGTTCTATCCCACAGATGTCAGTGATATTGTGGTTTTCTACCTAAAAGTAGTTCTTATGCTTGGCCTAAGTGTTGGCCAAGAGCTTCTGTTGGAGATTATGCCTAAGTTGATATTAAACAATTAATATTAATTATGAACCTTTAATAAACATTTTATTTTTTACATGCATTGTCTGAGAAAAATAATGAATAATTATGGAATTCAAATTAATATATAGATAAATATTTTGTTTTTCATTGCAAATTATCCATAAGAACTTTATAACTTCTTATAGGCAATATATGGTTGTTGATCAGAAAGTAATTTAAGTTCTAATTTATTTTTAAAAGCATTAGAATTTTCATTCTTTTGTAGCTATAAAACAAAGTATCTAGAAATCTTGTGGAAGATTTGTGGCATTGCCTTTCCTTCCCTACCAATAATCCACTTTCAAAATGGCTACTTCTGTGGGCACAAATAGAAAGTAAAGAGCTATTATAGAAAGTTTTTCAAAGGAGATAGTGCTGCAAGTATTCACACAAGGTTAGTGAATGTTTATAGAAAGGAAGCAATCACGGGTATACATGCCCTCATTCAAGAATGAAATACCACCATTGAGAAGAAAAAAATCTATGTTGATTAGAGTTTGAATCTTGAAATTTTTTGTGACACAATGGGTTTCCCACACAATTGGCTTAGAACAACCATGAATTAAAGTGGATATGATCCAAAGTGTGGTAGTTTTTATAATTAAATAGACAATAAAATCTACAAAGTAATATTTCTGAAGTAATCACCTGCTAACTGAAAGGATTAGAGAAAGTAAATAATTAAGTGAAAACTTTTGGGATCAAGTGACACTTAGCTGGAAGTTAGGAAGTTCCAGTTGCAGGTTTATATTAGCAGAGTTACAGTTGGAATGTAGAGTTTTGAGCCATCTGTGGGTGAGTTGCAAACTGTGTGTTGTGATGTAGAAATAAGTAGAGGTGTGGCTGAAGGGAAGAATTGATCCATTAGTCTGTCATGACAGAAGTAGGAGAGTTATCCCAAGTTTCATCTACCTCCAACACCCAAGACTGCCAAATGAATTCCTGAATAAAATAACCAATATAATGGAAACAAGATTTGTAATTTCATTTCTTATTAATTGCACCTTTCTGTTTTCCTTATGAACTTACACTTGGTCTTTCCCAATTTTTCTGCATACCTGCAGGAACAAGAAACAAAACACATTTGGTGATTTGGCCAGTTCATTTTTGTACACTTTGTGCACTTCTACAGTTAAATCTGTTGCAATTAAAAGAAGTACAGGCATTAATTTTTTTTTAATTACTCTCATATATTTTTAATATTAAATGTACTTAATATTTCTTAGTATTTTAAAAATTTGTATTTATTTGCTTTTCAGGATTTCCCTAATAAATCACCTTTTTTGTCTTTGGTAAATATTTCTCTTTTCAAAAATTTCAGATCAAGTTTCTTTCTCTACTCGTCTTGGACACTGGGTCCTGCTGGCAGCATCTTTTCTGATATTTCTTCTAACAATGCCAATTTCAATATGGCTTAGTCTTAAGGTAATATTCTTTTATTTTCTACTTATTTTTATGAGGAGGTGCTAAAATCTTTTTAGTTTAATCTATTTTCTAAAATCTGATAAAACATCAGATTTATTGTATAAAGAGATGGAACTTGGTGCTTAGCATGATCAAGTTGTCAGATATGTTGCCATCAATTGTTTTTTTTTTTTTTACATTGAGTTATTGTGTTTATTGATTGATTGTTTTGCTTTCTACAGATTAACTCTTTGCAGCTTATTTAAAAATAAGCTTGAAAATATTTTTTAGATTGTAAGAATTTTTTTTTTTTTTGAGATAATAATGATTTAGTGATACAAGTCTTACTAATTAACCCATAGCTGGGGGAGATGAAGTGGATTTATACCTTTACCCAAGGGTATTTGCACATAAGTGAATATAATGAACTGAACTGGGACTCAGCTTTCTGATTAACAATTCCAAGCCACTATCCATTACCCCACCTGTACATTCAAGCTTACAGCATCTGGTATTCATAAGCTGTCACCCATCTAGGTATTGACAAGGCTCAATGTTGCTTAACTTCGGTAATTGTATTATTGTGTTTAAAGAAGATGGCAATGTCGTCAGCATATAGGTACTTTTGGCAAGTTGTTTGTGGGATGTCTGTTGTATAGTTGTTAACTATTGTGGGTGCTAGGACATAAGGGTCACTATTGTTTGTCACTGAAATAGTATGAATCTCCTGCTGGTGATCATCTCAATAATCATGTGTCCTAAGGATTTGTTGGGAATTGCCTGAGCAGTGGTCCCTCCATCTATGGGTAAGTAGCAGGATAGACCGGGTTCTATAGCCTTAAATGGCAACTGGTCTACAGCAGAAAGAAATCGCAACCTACTGTGGGGAAAAAATCTGCCTCATCAGTCATGTATCAAAAGATACATGATCGCCTAAGCGTGTATCAAGCATGGCACATAACTGAGTGATGTGAGGCAGTAGTGTCACATTTTATCATATATAGTTGACAGGTCTCTGCTAAGGCAGCAGCAGCAACAGCTTTTTGTTTACTGTTGAATGCCTCCTCCATTGATCACTGGGTTAAGCTGAATCACCTCTGTTCAGGATATGGGCGAAGGCTTCCATACACAAGTTCAGTTTCACACACAACCCAAACAGCACAACATGCCTTGCCATTCACAGATGTGAGCATGCAAGGCATCATGAAAGACGTTAACAACATTTTTCAAGACTGGGTACGAACCGGTAACATTGACATAAGATTGTCTGGATTGCCATTTCATACCATTCTATGTACTCTGTTGGTATACAGTCTTTGTTCATACACAAATGAACAACATAGAAAGAGTTTCTCAGTAGGGCTGAGAACTTTGCAGCACCTCTTCCTAAGTACTGTTGTTTCTCAGTTTTGAGGAAATACCTCAATTTTGACTTTGAAAATTTTGCAAACAAAAATACAACAAACATAAAATTAAGAAAAATAAAAAGTCATCTTTGACCTGGGGGATATAGCCTAAATTTTGGGGAAATAGACTAACTTGCAGACATTATTCAATGTGGACTCTTGAATGCTTTTTTGATTATTTTAAATAATTTTTTTCTTTTATTATTTTCAAAAAAATTTAGATAACACCCGTCATTCTGTTCACGCTCCTCTGCAGTCTTTTGAACAGGACTAGAAGTTTAACTCTTCTTTCCTGCTTAGGATTGTGTTATATAGGAATAAAGTGTTGCTGCCAACACTTGAGTTTAAACATAGATCACCAGTAAGCAAACACACATTGTTGAATTAAGTTGATCACGTGACCATAGAGGAAACGCATACATAGGAAGTTGCAACACATCTAGAATGATTGCTATTTGTCCTCTATCCTCTTTTACTATACAGATGGCTATTCTCTACTCTATACATTATACTATTTTGCTATTCAGATCACTATACGGATTACTATTCAAGCAAGTTCTATTAGTGTGAGTACTATTTGAAGGTGTCTGACACCAGTATTGTTCAACAGTGTTACTATAGTTGCAATCTGCTATTACAAAGTCTCTACTACAACGAGCATTATGAAAGTGACAGCAAGTATTTGTTGACATCACAAAAGATTGGGTTTGGATTCCTTCTAAAGTTTTCTCATTTTCATTCACTTCCAGTAGGGGTGTCATTATCGCCTTGCTTGGGGTGAATTGATTTAAAAAAAGAAAAAAAAACTTAATTAGGATCAAGATATTGTAGTTTTTTTGTAGTAGAAGTTTTGGAAAAGAGAGAAACAACAAATTTATTTTAAAGAAAGGAATAATTAAATGTAAGTAAACTCTTGTATGCCATTTGACATTTTGTTTTTAATAATTTTTTTTTTCTTTCTTTCAAGGTTGTACCTGAGCATAAACGACTTGTTGTCTTTCGATTAGGCTGGATGTTGAAAACAAAAGGTCCAGGTAATTTGATTGGGAACTTTTTTACTCTTTATTCTATTGATAAACTCTTTTGTCCGAACCAATTTCCTTAGCAACTATGTTTTTAATGACTAGAATTACCAATCATGTGTTTTCATAAATTGCCTAAATTTATCAAATCAACAGCAGCTATTCAAAATCCATAAAATGCCACCATATTAGATTAAACTTATATTATCAAGTCAAGGGTTGAAAAACAAGTAGCTTTTCTTAGCAGAGCCAAGATATCATCAATCAATGGCAATGAGTGTTATAATGAATATCAACTGCCTTAACAGTTGTTTGAACCTTGTGCTCCAGTTAACTGGTTGCAGATCTGAATCAATCCACAAAAAAAAAAAAAAAAAAAAAGACATGAAAGCTGTTTAAATATAGAATATTTTTATTTGTGCTTTTAGAACTAAATTTTTTGTATCATTTATTAGTATTAAATTCTCATAGTCCTTGTTTGTTGCTGTTTGACAAGATGAAAAGAAATGTGATTTCACTGTGTGTATGTGTGAGAAAAAAGGCAAGGAAGAAAGTGAAAAGGAAAGTGTAAGTGTCACATAACTTGGTGAGGAAGACAGGTGAATGAGTAATGGAAATTTTTTTTAAGCCACATCATTGAGAACTGCTGCCATATGTTGCCGTCTCTATCTCCTTACTAGCTTGTCTGGTCTAGAAACTTTGCTTATATACTTTTCAAAAGGATTATGACTTGTTAGCTGGAAAATGTTAAATATTTTTTTTCAAAGGATTAATTTATGCACAAATCCTCCGACTGTTTTGCTGCTTATTTCCATCTTCAGCCCACAAGCTCTTCCCCTCCTTTAACTCAGTTGATTCCAATAGAAGGTTTGTCAAACCTGCTAATGAAAATGGTCTGAACCATTTGGTTCAATATATATTTCAACAATTTCTTATCAACCTGGGGAGGTTATATCAATTATGGCTTCTATCTCTGTTATACTTACCTGAAAGGAGTTTTTTGATCCTATTCAGTACCCTGAAATCCATACAGAATCTATATGCCTCATCCTTCTTTCTGACCAACACAACTGGAAAGCTCTATGGGGATTGTGACTTTTGAACAATCCCTGATTCTATCATCTCTTGCACTGCAGTTTTTATCAACCCTTGATAATGTATATGTGTTCAATAGGTTCTCAGTTTTATAAGTGGTTGTTCACCCAGGTCTGTCTTAAGCTTCAGAGTCTTTACAGTTTTCATAGAAACTCAGAAGTATTATGGTGGCTGGAGTAAGAATGGTAAGTATGTATTGTTTTGATGTAAGGAATACTGTGGTACGTTTGGGCCAGTAATCATGACTAGCTAAGAAGACAAATTGAAGACCAACCTCCCCCCTTTTTAGGCTTGTGCCACATTTTTGTATTTTCAAAATAAATATTGCATTACAGTTTCGGTTCTATCCGACTATCAGTTTATGATCATATCTCTGTTATCCCTCAATAACCAAATTTAAAAAAAAAAATTTCTCTGGGGTTGTAATTTCATCCTTGTTAATTTTGTTTTGTGTCTTTCTTCCTCTTAACCATCCCCCCCTCCAATACTCAACTCGATCTTTCACATCTACCACCACAGTTGTACTTACTTTCATTCCCGGTAAAACCTTTACATTTTTTACCAGCAGTATTTTACTAACATAATTGGTATGAATGTTAACCTGGCCATTGGTCTTGAAAAGGATCTCCAATCTGTGGTTGACTGGGGCAGGAAATAGCTTGTAAACTTAAATGCCTTCAAAATGAAACTGCTCTTATTTACCCACCATAGAGAAACCTCCCTGCCTCCTATGAACATGGCTGATGCTCAACTTCATGAGAGTGTCTCTCTGCACCTTCTTGGTCTCACATTTTCCACTGACCTGAGGTGGAACAACTACATTGAATCAATAGCTACATCTACTGCAAGGGAAGTTGGTTCTCTGTGTTACACCAGAAGGTTTTTCTCATCTGAGTCCATCCTTCAAATTTTCTACCATTCATCCTTGCATTGAATACTGTTGCCATATATGGTCTGGTGCCCCCTGCTGTTCATCTAGAGGTTCTCAACAAAATCCAAATATGCAATGTGATAGGTCCTGACCTGGTATCTCAACTCCAGTCACTTTCTCACAGATGAGATGTGACTTACCTGTCTTTTCTACAAATATTTTCATGGCAACTGCTCTGATGAGCTATTTTCACTGGTGCCCCAATTGCATGAACTTAAGCATCTCGGTCCCACCCTTTTACTGTTGAAACAGTTAAATGTAACTGCCTCTCCTACTCCAACAGCTTCTTCTCTCACACTTCCTTCCAGTGGAACTCCCTTCCTTCTATTTGCTTCCCTGATAGCTATAATCTTCAAATATTCAAATGTAATGTCAATTGACATTTTCTGATGCCATGCCTTGATCCTGATCCCCCTTCCTTCTCTATATCCTTTCCTCAAACTCCCCACTTTACTCTTGCTCTCTGTATGCTAATGGCACTCCCACTTTGCTTGGGGTGAAATGCTTAAAAAAAAAAAAAAAAAAAAAAAAAAAAAACAACTCTTAGTCTCAGAAGTGGTCACCTGATGCAATAGCTTCCAATTCATCATAGGCCAAAACTATCATATCAAACTCTGAAGTTATAAATGTTTCTTTTTTTTCTTTCTTCTAATGACTGAAGTTAGGTCGTTTTACCTGTAAAGATTGGGTAAATTTCTTCCTTGACTATCTGCTATTGACATTCGCTTCTTTTACTATAGTGTCCCAGGGTTGAAGAAATCTTCTGCTTTCAGAAATGAGAATGTCAAACCAACAACATGATAAAACTTTGTGACACTCATCATAGACTGCACTGTTGCTGTCATATTACATTTACATGTGGCAAGCCCAACTGGTTCTCAGGGCAATGACACAATCTGTTCTCCCTGTATTGCAAGACGCCATGCCATGATCCATTCTCTGCTATGTTGCAATTGGTGTTGCCTATTTGATAGGCCCGTGGTAAACTTTTTTTTTAGAAAATGAATTACAATCATGATGCAATTTTGATAATAACAAACAACTATTTATTATTGGCAATTACTACACAACTCTATCTTCTTTGTCGCTGGGGTGTATGCTGTTTGAAACAAAAATAAAAATGGGGGTTGTCTGTTTCAAATACGAGTATCCATTTGTAGTCATAAAATATTGGATTAAAAATAAATCCATTAATTCTTTAGCAATTGCTTTGTTTACATTTTGGATATAAAACTAAGCAGATATGAAGCTTTTGAGAAAGTAATCTGAATGAGGAAGTGTGCTTTAATTTAAAAGGGAAAATACAACCTTTCTGAACTTTAATGCTCTTTGTAGCTAAGCGGTAAAGCACACCAGATCAAGTGGTGGTTTCTCCTACAAAACAATGATGCAGGTTCAATCCCTGCCAGAGAGCACATTTTCTTCATTGAAATGTCTGGAATACTCAGGTTGACAGATGTGATACACACTGTTTAAAATAAAAATAAAAATCTGTCTATATTTCTGAGATGAGGTATTATGTACATTATTTACATTATTTGGACTATTGTCGCCATATTTATTACAACGTTTTGGCCATTGTACACTCCGGCCTTCTTCAGGTGGTTGGAATGTCACTTTTCGGGTCCTGTCACTGGATCTAACTAAAGTCTTTATCCACTGTGCCATGTATCCTCAAGGGAACATGGCAAGAGTGTGAGTTCAATACCCGGTTAAGGCAGTGGAGAACTTTCAGAGGGAAATTAACAGGAGATAACTGATAACTAACATCCATTAAACATGGCACGTGGAACTAGAACAGTCTACTCCAGTGAGTGAATTAAAGGGTTCAGTTCGACATTCCAACCACCTGAAGAAGCCCAGAGCATACAACGTCCGAAACGTTGTAATAAATATTTAACAAAGATGAGGACAATAGTCCAAATTATGTAAAAAAAAAAATGGGGCATCTATCTCAAATATGAATATTACTATAACATTTGAAGTTTATATATATATATATATATATATATATATATATATATATATATATATATATATATATATATATATATATATGGAAATGTAAATGGATATAGATCCAACAGAATGAAGAAAAATTTGGAAAAAACAAACCAAAAAATCCTTAAATGCAATGTTGTTTAAAATGAATGAAATGTAAAGCAGGTATAATATCCATCTCACGCACGGTGAATACTAGACCTGGTTTCTTTAATATTTCCCCCTTTTTAGCGAGATTAATGCTCGACAAGCATACACATAAAAAATTTTAGATCCTAATAGAATTCTTTTCATTTTCTTTTTTATATTCAAAATAATCAAAAATTTTAGGAATACGTTTTTGAAAGCGTCACCCATGTGACAAAAAACGTGACCATGCTAAACGGAAAGCTGATCATTTTAAAAATTTTCAGTTATCTGTTTTGGATAAGACTTGTTTTTTATGTCCATCATCTTTGTCAAATTGAACTGAATTGTATTTTAATGAATATTGTCTTGAAGAAGGTTTATTAAACCGAAACGTCAGACGTCGACATTTCATTCATTTTAAACAACATTGCATTTAAGGATTTTTGTTTGTTTTTTCCAAATTTTTCTTCATATATATATATATATATATATAAAAAACAAAGATTTGTAAAAACCACATTCTAACTTCATTTCATTTTATTTCTGGCAGGCATAGTGTTTGTCCTTCCTTTGGTTGACCGTCACCATTTGGTAGACATCAGAACACGGGCATTCAATGTACCTCCACAGCAGGTAAACTGGGCATTTGTTTACTTTTTTGGTATGTTTAGTTTCCTACAGTTGAAATCCAAATGGAGAGGAGATTGGGATGGATGACCTGTCTGCCTTGAAAATCAGCATTTGAAATACTGACTTTTTTTTTTTTTTTTTTTTTAAACCAAGACCAGAATATTTACCACTAGTAGCCTTGGTAGATACTCACCTATGTCAACCATTTCTGTTTTAACTGATTACCTAAGGATTTCACTGGTTTTTATCTAAGTCTCTGTTTTCTTTTATTTTATATTAACATGTTTTCTTAAAAGTTGATTTGTCTAAATGAAATTGCCTAATTAGGATACTGCAAGTAGTTTTTATCAGGGATATATAAAGAGGCTTGTATAAGTGGGCTTGTTAATGCTTTGAAACAAAAACTGATTAGTGAATAAAGTTGTTATTAAATCATTATTTACATCTCAAAAAAATAATTATTAAATAAGAAAAGTCGGTTTCTTCTTTAAAATGACTAAACTGTGAATAATAGAGAGAATTACCTTTAAATATGCAGAGATTAAAATGGTTCATAGAATTTCCCAGTTAAATTATAGAAGTACAAATTGTTTTGTGGCAGATTCTTTAAAATGCTAATTAATTTACTAAACTTAATGGCACAAGGCAATAGTTCCAAGAGTAGACAGTAGCATCATTTAGGGATCTCTTTGATAGTTGATGCCTATTGTGTTTATTTTTGCACTAATACTCTTAAGAAAGCATAAATATATTTTCTCTCCACAGATGGGTTAAATAGTAGGATAAAATCGACTATCCTTGAGTGGCAACTAATCTAAGAGGATAATTTATTATAATGCTTTCTCAAGAAAGTATTATAATAAATGATTGATAAGTTGTAGAAAACAAATCAATCTTTTGCAGGTTTAAATAGCCGGAAAATATTTATAGATTGTAAGATTTGTTCTTTTTCTTTTTCTTTTTTTGAGACAATAGTTTAGTGATGTAAGTCTTACTAATTAACCCATAACAAGGAGGAGAAGAGTTGGATTCATACCTTTCCCAAGGGTATCTGCATATAAGTGAATATAACAAACTCAATGAGAATTGGAGCATGGCTCTCCAATTAACAATTTTGAACCTTTTCTAGTACACCACCCACACATGCAAGCTTACAGCACCTGATATTCCCAAATGATCACCCATCTAGATGCTAACCAGGCTTGGCATTGCTTAACTTCAGTTATCCTACAGGAACTAGTGTTTCAATGTGATGTGACCGTAAGCCTCAGATAATAAAGACCTAGGCATATGTGGAGAGTAATGATTTAAAAAAAAATTACTGGAGGAGGTATGCATATCATTTTGTAAGACATCAATATTAACTTGATGTAGATTTTGAAATCTTTTTTTCTTTTTGTATGTAAGGAAATATTAGGTTACTAATTGATTTTAAAAAGTCACATGGTAATTCATGAATGACTATCACCTTTCATTTGTAAAGTACTAATGCTCTTGAGAAAGGTATAAATCCATCTGTCCTTTCTTCTTCCTCTATGAGTAAAATAATAGAACAGATTGTGTTCTTTAGCCTTAGTAGAGAAAGGCCCACACTCTCCATATCTGATTACCTTTGGGGAAGGTCTGAACCCCCCCCCCCAAAAAACAAAAAACTCACGAATTTTAAAAATGTACATAATATGCCTGTGTGGGGGTCTCTCTCAAAGTAATGCCCCTTTTTTTCTTCTTATATTGACCTACAATATTAGAAGTGGATATTGATGTCGAAGTTAAACCTTCCCATCAATAATCCATAATTTATTTTTGTCTTGTTACAGATAACAGCTGAACAACAGTTTCGTAAAATGGTGAATGATTTAAAAGAGCATTCAAAGTAGAAATTGTGTCATTGAATTCTTCCATGCAGAAAAAAATTATCAACACTTGCAGAGACCAAAGAGTGGATGTGAGCACAGCTAGGTGATGGGTTTCTGCATGGATATGTTGCACAGCTTATGGTTCTGATGATCTTGCACAGCTGTCAACTTGTAAATAGAAGTTCGCCTAGAAAACACATAATCATTGCAGGGGGAATAAAGAAAAATTCATAGCCAGTAACTTGCTCTATTCAATGGTGTTATTATACAATAACATTTTTGTGGATATAAACAGGAGACACTAATTTGGGAGTATCCCTTATATATATGTGTGTGTGTAAAAATTCTGTAAAGACAATACAAGTAAAAAACAAAAAGTAAATGTTTTACCAAAATTCAACTATATATATATACTCACTTCCAAAAACAAAAAGGCCAGTAAATGTAATACTGTTTAATTAAAGACTAGAGCATTTACTTAAATAAATGTATCCATAAAAAAATAATGTATAAACAGAAAATATATTAAAATAATTGTCAGATTTAGTCCATTTCCCATAATATATCATCATTGGTTTAGTTAGGATATGAAAACAGAACAAATATGATAAATTAACAAAGGTCAGCAAAAGACTGTGTGTGTGTGTGTAAAACATTAATTCAAGCTTTGCTTAACCAGAAATTCTGTGGCTGAATGGTTGTAGCATGCCAGGCTTAATGGTGATTCCGTATAGGATGCAGGTTCAATTCCTTCTAGAGAACATATTTTCTATAAAATTTCTCAAACATTCAGGCCAGTAAATGTAATTAATACTGTTTATTTAACAAACAGAGCATTTACTTTAAAAAATGTATCCATAAAAAAATAATGTATAAGCAGAAGATATATTAAAATAATTGTCAGATTTAATCCATTTCCTATGATTATATATATATATATATATATATACACACACACACAAACCCTCTTAAACTGAAGATGGCAGGAGTGTAACAATTCAACTACTGAACAGTCAGATTATTTGATTATTATGTTTTGGTTTGTTTAATGGCATATATTATGAATCATTTAATGCTGAAATTTTCTTTTCTTGTGAGCTTTAGTAATTTTAAAAAATTTTTTCTTCTTTCCAATAATGTACCGATGGTAATTTTTTTAATTTTTTTGCTATGAAAATGTATTACTGGATAATTTTTTTTTTTTAAATGTATTTTTGTATTTTCATTGTTTGAGGATTCACTATTTGCCCAAATCTGGGATCCTAACAGGTGCTAACCCTGGGAACAACACCAATTAAGAGGTAGTTCCATGCTCCTCAAAACCTCCTGATCAGAAGCCTTGTTGATGGATGTAGTTTCTCATACATCAGGACAGGATTATAATGGTGAACTTTTATGCAGAACAACCCAGACTTTTCAGAAGAACTGAATACACAGAACTAGTGAACAGAGTGTATCACAAGGTCCCAAAAATGACCCTCCTCAGGTTTTGAATTTTGAGTTGTCCTCCTCTTACATTGATTGTCAGCTAAGGCTAAAAAACAAAAAAGCAGTCTGTTCTATTATTTAACTCATAGCTGGAGGGATAAGAGACAGATTCATACCTTTCCCAAGGGTATTTGCATGAATGTAATAATTTTGGCTTTCTGATTTCTCATCACAAGCTGCTACTCATTACACTACCCATACATGTGTGTGGGTGAAGATATTAAACTCTGGTAGTTTGTACAAATGTTCTAAATACTTTCTTTCCTTTCCCAGCTACTCACTGTGGATGGTGCTGCCATTGAAGTTGGAGCTGATGTCTATCTTCGTATTGTTAACGTACAAAAGTCGGTGACATGTGTACAGGATCTAAATCATTCCACCCGCCTCCTTGTGCAGATGGCTCTGGTTAAGCAACTCACTCACAGGGCATTAGATGAAATTGAGAAACAAAAAGCTGCCATTGTCAACTCTGTGCAGGTCAGTTAATTTAGATGGACATATTTCATGACTTCTTAATGTCAAAATTTGGATAACATGAAATTTCCCTCAACTTCTACTCTCTTATGGTCAAATGTCAGGTTTTTATCATTTGTGCTTAATGGCACTACACACTTTTCTTGATTTTATATATATATATATATTCAAAAACTATAACAAACATGTTATAACATCACTACAAAATAGCCATTTTGTTTCAACACTTCTGGTGTCTTATCAAGTGATGATGTTACATCATCACTTGATTAGAATGATCTTATTCAATTTCAAAAGTAAAGCCTGTAAAAAGGAATATTTTAAATAAATGTATGACCAAAAATAAAACGATTTTAACTAAAAACTTAATGATTTCACTATAATTATGTAACAATAATGTAGGTACCTTCATGAGATCACTAAAATAGAGCATAGCATGATGAAAAAGACGCCAAACTTGACAGAAACAAAATTTTACGTTTATGTTATTATTAAGAGCAAAGAAAAATTTATTTTGGGGGTATATTTTTACATTTTTTAATCATTCCTAGCATGTCCGAAGTTTTCATTTAAAATCCTGTTTTTTTTAAGTCAGCAAAATTGACAAATAATCGATCATGTCAACCATTTTTTTCCATTTTATAAAAAAAATGAAAATCTCAATTTGAAATTCTTTTAAAAATCAATTATAATTTTTTCAAAACTTCGTATTTTAAGAAGATCAGAAATTATAATGTTTATTTAAAATATTTTGAACCAAGCTTAACTTAGCTTCTGCACCGAAAAGATGTGGTTTGAAAATAAAACAAAGCAGGTCATAACATTTCGCGTCACTTGACAGGTGATGAATGACATATTGATAATTCATAGTGAGGATAATTTGTTCTACGGAAGGAGAAAAGTGAAATTATTTAGATTTAAGTGAACAGATTACCTCGTTATTTTTAAGGAAAAACTTTCAGCGCTCTAATTTTTCTTTTTTTTTTTTTGTACTTAGCTTTCACCTTTACGTTTACGATGCTTTATAGAAAATATATTATAAAGAAATTAAAATAAGACTGTTGAGAGTGAGATTAAACTTCATAAGAAAGGTATCTAATTAATTTATAGGTACCATTTTTATGAAATTTTATCAGAAGTGTACATAAAATGCTATAATTTTATGTACATTTATTACATTTTACTGTGTTATTTGTATTTCCATTCATTTTATTATTAATTTTGATGTTTCATTTATGGAAAAATTTCATAATATTAATAGATTAATATAAAAATGAGATCATATAAATTTCATAACATGATACTGATACTTGTAGGTAACCTTCTCGGTTGAAATTGAAAAATCAAATTGACTTTTCCACACGTGTTTCAGAAAAGTAAAGGCCTTAACAGCAGAGAACAATGCTTAACTAAAATAACGCAACTTAATTGTATTCTGGTTGGTCTTCCATACTTTATAATTACAGCCCAATTATAAACACAAAATTACATTTCTTAATTACTGCGGGTCTTCTAATTAGTCAAAACGATACAATTTACAATGTGGTAAAAAAAAGATCTATCTCATAAGGACATTTACAAAAGTGGATGCTGCTTTTAACTAATTTTATAATATTTTAACAACTTAAATGTAAAAATTTATTATAATTAATGAAATAACAAATAATTGTATTAAAAATTCACTTTTCATTGAAAAAATTTTTTACTTTCAGAAAATATTGTCCATATTCATAAAAGCAAATAAAAGCATTTGAAATTAAATAATATCTTTGTTTTATTGAGTTTTGTATGTTACAATTCAGAGCTGATTTTCAGGTGTAGTGGTGGTGGTGTCCAGTTAAAAAAAAACAAAAAAAACAAAACATGATTTGCATTCCTCAAAGCCTTGTGCTTTTAACTATTTTGATCACTAAACTGTATTCGATCGAATTTCTAGAGTTTTCATAAAATTAGTTATGGTGGGGGGTGGTAATAAATATAAAAATAATTTTTTTAATAAAAAAAAACAAAACATATTTATAATAATTTCCACCATCTAAATAGTTTCTGAAAGTTTCATTAACATCTGACAATTATTTTTATTTTTGCAAGATTTTCCAAATTAATGTCTGTCATAAAAAAAAAAAAAAAACATGCTAAAAATTGTATGTTATTTTACTAGTTCCAGTGATACAAAGAGAAACAAGGTTTTTTTTTTTTTAATCAAAATTTAGAATGTCCTAAAAAGTAGGAAAAATTTTACTAAATAATTAAAAACAAAAAACTTTGGTCTTTCCTCTTAATGATAACATAAATATTTAGATGATAAAATTTTGTTTTCGTCAAGTTTGGCATGCTATGCTCTGTTTTTAGTGATCTTATGGAGTTACTTAATATAATGATATTGCATGATTACAAACTATAAACCTAAATTGAGCTTTAAATATTATGTAATTAGCTCTAATCTTTTGTAAAATGCTGGATATGATATGATATGAATAATTTGCAGTGAAAAAAGCAATTTTCAATTTTTTGTTGAATACGTCCTTCCTCTGCTGAACACGTCATGTATAGTGTGACCCTTGAATTTTTTTTGCATGAATTTTATCCCCTCCAGAAAAAAAATTTATCTCTGTAAAGTAAAACAACTTTAGTTTTTTTAGTTTTTTTTTTTTGCTTAAAAAACACTGATGTTAAAAACTGACTATACCTTAGCATAAATGGTACTGAATACAATTGTGTTTTTCGCTTGAAATAATTGTTTTTCCCTTCTATAAGATTTGAGAAATTGTTTCCAACAGTTTCCTTCTCTTTGTTGTTTCAGTAAAGAATCTTCCACTGGTGAGATCTCTTTGGCTTCTATTCTCTCATGTTCATAATTCTAACATGTATCATTATTTGGACTACCTTCGTTATCTTTGATGATTTTGATCAGTTAGATCCTGAGGATGGTTGGAGAGCTATGTAATAATTGACATTTGGTCTTTTGTGATTTGAACAGGAAAAAATGTTCACCTGATGTGAAGAAAATCCTTATCACTCTTAGCTACATATCAATTACCAGATGTAATGTTCAACAGTGAGTGCTCTCCCTGAAATTTAAGGATCAAAACAACAAAGATAAAGATATTGGTTTATCCCAGAAGCTCCAGATATATTCATGAAAGATCAATTATATTGGGTTGTTGCATAATTATTAGGCGTTTTTCTAGGCAAGTCATTTGTTAATAAAAATTGCTGTTTTGTTTACTTTTTTTTAAATAGAAATATTTTATTTTCAGATTATAAAAATGTGTGTCATATGCTATAGAATAATCATTTAAAAATGTTATTGTTGAATTGTTAGGTTTCTTTTGTCATAATAAATATTGTTAAAAACGCCTGATAATTATGCACCAACCCAATAATTTCTTTTAGCATTTCACCATTGCATTGCACCAATACTTTTCCCTTTTAAAGATTGGTTTTATTAAAGAAGAAGTCATCACTAATTGTGATTGATTTCACAAAGTAGAAATTTAAGCCCAAGTTACTATATGTTTGTTAGGAAATAAATAATTTTACCCCTCCCCACACACAAAAAAATAGTTAATTTAGTCATTAAATTTGTGAATATTTTGTTTGTATCTTTTCTGGCTTCTCTCATCTTTAGCTGCTTTGTAAAGTTATTTACTAATTAAAGCCATCTGTTTCTACTGGAGTTACTTATAAAGTAACATTAATTCTAGAAAAGCCCCCCAAAATCATGAGCAAATTCTAGCTAAGGATTGGAGACTACAAACTGGTGTTAACTTTCCTTTGAATACAAAAGAAAACAAAAAAAATAATTTATGTCTGCTTGTTTGGTTGATTACTTTGTAGCTACAATTATTTTTGATGCCCTATAATAATTAAAAAGAAATTTCCCTTAAAGGTTGACTGCAACAAAGCTGCTGCAGGCTGGGGTGTAGAAATAAACCGGTGTGAACTGTAAGTATTTTATTATAAAGCTACATAGCAATTGTTAAGTTATAATCTTTTTTGCCTAAATAATAGGAAAATAATTTTAAAAAAGAAGGAAAAAAAAAATGTAAAGGGCAATAATTCTCAATAAATTTTCTAAAGTTATCTTCCTTGAAACTAGAAAATATTTGTTAATATTCTCTATGTCTAAACGCTGTCTACATTTTATTGTAAATAATAAATACGTGATGACCAAAACATTTTAAAATAGAAAGGCTGGAAAGTAACATCAATGTCAACCAGTGAATAACAAATATGACATAAGTTTCAGTTTATCTATAAAATCTACAGAATTCTTTTCAAATTTTACTAGTGTTTTGGCCTTTCTTCAATTGTTAAAAATATATATATATACATTTATTTTTACAGTGACACTCATACAAAAATGGATTTTATTATTATTTTTTTTCATAAAATCATTTTATACACTAAAATTTAAGTATTTTTTTCCATGCTGGAAATTCTCATATTTCTTTTTATTACTTAAATGTTATTTTTAGTGGATACTTGTATTTAAGTAGATGCTCTGTTTATTTCTTAAATATATGTTTATTTTTGTCTACTGGCCTGAATATTTAAGAAATCTTATTAGAGAAAAATACTTGGTTTCTGGCAGGATTTGAGAATGCATACCCTTACGGTGGAACTGTCGTTAGATGCTTTAAAACATACTTTAAAGGCACTAATCGATTTTGCTTGATCATTGATGCCCTCTGTAACTGAGAGGTCAAAGTGCATCAGATCTAATGACTTTTTCCCAAAGAGGAACATAGGATCAAATCCTGCCAAAGAGTTTATATTTTTCTCTAATAAGATTTCTTGAATATTCAGGTCGGTAGACAAAAATAAAGTAAATAAATATAATGTTAAATAAATAAACAGAGTGTCTACTCAAATATGAGTATCCACTAAAAATAATGTTTATTAAAAATCTGTCAGATTAATAAAAAAAAAAAATTCATCCCCTTTCTAATATCTCACTCACAGTGCAGCAGAAATACCTCCCACATAAGACATTAGCTAGATGATGACACATATCTTACCATTTTATGGGAAATATTTCTGCCACACCTCGTATAATCTGATGAAAGTAATTGAAATAATCTACTCGACTAAACATCTTTTATTGGGATGTGATTAAAAAAAATCTGTTACTTGTAGATCACTTGTCAAAGTCCTTATGGGCCCAAATTCAAAACCAACTTTACCCAAATGTCTTTCTACTGGTGAAGAAAGGCAATCATCTCTTGCTGCCTTGCCTGCTCCTTTGAAACAATTGTCTTTGGCTTTGTTAAATAGAAAATTTTCCAAAGGTAAGAAAATTCAGTATTTTGGTCATTATTTCATGAAACTTAATGTGTGACACAAATAAGCCTTTTTAGGATAATTTTGTTTTGTTTGAGCAACAATTTAATATAGCAAATAAATAATAAATAAAAATAAATGCAAAAATGTAATGAATGTGGGTGGGGAGAGGTTATTCTCTTTTCATGAAAATTCACAACATGTGGTAGGAGAAGGAAGATGGTAAACCCTCTACCCACATAAACTTTGATGTTTGCTTCTAAATTCAGTTTGAGCTTATATTATTATGTAATAATAGGGCAACAAGGTGAATAGAATTTCTCAAAAAGTCATGAAGTTGGCTTCACTCACTTGCAGCCACCCAAAGTCAGTTGACTACTAGCCTGCGGGTAGAAAAAGAAGTTTTTATTCTTTTTCTACCCCCAGGTTTTTAAAGCAATCAACTTGATTCATTTGTTCTTTAAAGCCGTTTATTCAACTTGACAACTCTTGCACTGCAATTGGCTAGGAACTAAATGGATTTACATATTCTACAAATACTGCACATTGCCATTTTCTGTTAGGACAGGTAGCTAATTCCTGTTGCAGGCACATTTGAGTTTCTTTAACACCCACAGAGCCAACCTGGGATTTATACTGTAGCCATGCTAAGTAAAACTTAATTATAGTTTCTGGGAGAGAGAGTAAACAGTTTTGAACAAGGCCAGTATGCTGAAACCCTTGGTCAAGATGACTTGTGGCTTTGTATTAACACAATCATTGATGATTATGGCTTCCAAACATTAAATTTTATTTAACAAGGACATGAGGATGCAATACATTTAAAAAAAACAAAAAAAAAACAAACATTTCAACCCATGAAGATGCAACACAATGCATACCTATAGATCAAACCCCATTTTTTGATACTGACTGAGGAAATGTTATACTGGAACATACCTATTCTATTGTTAATAGACACTCCCACAGATAAGTAGTAGTAGTAGCAGTTGCCAGGGGGCTCAGAGTGGAGTTGGTGAGTCAGTCGATGTCGGACATTAAAGTATCAGCCATCACAACTAGATTGCTGCATCATTAACTATTATAACAAGTTCCTAACGTTATTGTATGTTGAACCTAATTCAGGACCGACTTAGTGAAATACAAGCCTCCACTGTGAAAACTACTCTACAGCAGGAAAGCTAAAAGGAATTACAAAACATTGGGCAATTTAAAATCATACTCTCATATTCTGAATAGAAGAAAAATTGAATAAAATGAAATAATCTTAAAGAATTTATTTTCAATCAAACATGCATAAATGAAAAATTGATGCTCAAATAATGTGTGTGTAGATATATATAAAAATCAATTCATCCCAACAGTGACATCACAAAGATGCAAGGGGGCTACTGGAATTGAAAGAGAAGGAAAAGACTTTAGAAGCAACTGGAAACAATAATAGTATAAATTTCATAGTTTAGGTGAAGATGTTAGAAGTAAAAAGTTGAAGTAAAATTTAGAAGGAACCAAAAACCCAATCCTAAACAGTAAACAACCTCTACTCTTGTTCAAAAGTTGAATCTTCTATTGTGGAAAAATTATATGAGAGATTATCCTGTCAAGAACGATGGATGTGGGTTCAGTAATTTTTTTTACTGAAAAACCTGCACAAGTGAATTGTTTAATGTGGTCAATTATCTGTGCTCTGCAATGCACCCACTCTCCATCATAGATCCATGCTTTGTACTGGCGCACTGTGTGCCACATGGCATATGCTGCTGCAATCACAGGTTTTTATTCATATAACAGTTTTCCAAAATAGCTGCATACTGGCTCTTATAAGAAGCTCATCTGTCCATTGTCAACTGTTTCCAGGCTAGTTTAGATTCAGAGTTTTCCTTCTCCTAGACTGCTTGCCAACCAAGGCTAAAGGTCCCGCCTCTCCTGCAATGTACCCACAACTGTTGGTGCAGAGAAAAGATGGGTTCATACCTTTCCCAAAGGTATTTGCATGTAAGTGAACATAACCAACTGAACTGAAATTCAAACTGACTTTTCATTCTAAGCTGTTATCCATTACATCACCAGCACATCTCATCTAGGTACTGACCAGGTTCAATCTTGCTTAACTTCAATGATTGGACAATATCAACATGATATGGCTGTAAATTCATATGTAGAAATGGATGTCTGTAAAGTAAGGTTCAGATATTTACTATTCCAACATACACTAATACAATATGTTTATTAGTATATAAATGAAACAGTGTTACCAGAATTACTGTGCGATTTACTATTCCACATGTTCCATCAGTTTGAGAGTGCTCAAATGCCACTCTTGGAGGATGTGGCCAGAACTGATGTACGAAATTTTATGAAAATAATCACTAAATTCGAAGCTTTAGAGACCAATACAGAATTATGTTTCTATATTCAATGAAGCAGTCTTTCTGAAAATGTCAAGAAAATATTGTGTGCAGATTTATTTCCAGCAAGTAAGTTTTCATTCATCATAAAGACTTGCATTTACATAGATACTTGTAAAATATCAGGATTTGGGTCATCGAACTTTAGACTTTTATTTAAGGTAAATAAGGAGACTTATCTTGATAGAATTGCACAATTTGAATAAAATGTGACAAAGAAAAAAGTCAGTAATGATGGCTGAGTGCCTCTATTTTGATTAATCTTTATTGCTATCAGCAGACTTTTATGACAAAAGATGGAGGAAGAATAAGAATAGAAAGATTGTGTTGTACCAATCTTCCAAGTGGAAAGAGTGCCTGCCTTGAAAAATCAGTATTTGTAGATATTGCACATTCTCTATAATTTGTGGCTGTGGTAGTTGTGTATTTCTCAATAGTTTCAGGTGTTAATGTTTGAACCCATGTAGTCTTTCTACCACATTCATTCTCACTTAGCCCTGTGCCAGACTAGGCTGAACTTAATGCAAACAAAGAAAAATTATAACTTTAACACACAACCCTGAATTTTTTTTTAACTGTTAATTTAGCATTAGTGTGGGTGGTGTGAATCTGTTTACTCTGATTTCTTTGTGGCAACAAGGTCTTTGAGATAAGAACCAAATGATTTATAAATATAAACAACTTTACATTATAGAAAAAAAGAATAAATGGCCATCTTCTTCTGTATTTGCCTATGATGACTAATGATAAGAACATTGAAACTTTCTTTTCAGGTGCAGAGATGGGTCCTCAGGAGAGATCCACTTGTAAAGAAGAATCAATCCAGAAATTGAGTAAACCAGAGAGAATTTTAGATCTACTTCAATCCGTGCTGAGTGAGGATTTAGTCAAAGCAATCCAGGCAGTATACCAAATCAATATTGAATCTGAAGCAAATGCTTACTCAAGTCTAAGTTTTGTTTTGGATCTCAAAAATGGTGAGAGAAATATTCCAATCAGTTTGAAGAATATGGTTTCATGGGGAAACGGTTGATCTAGGGTGTATAAACTATATATTTGAACACTGCTGAATCTATTTGCAGTACTGTAACTATACCATTTCACTTTAAAAAATTTGATTAGTGCCAATCAAAACGGATTAAAAACAATTAATATTTGAACTTGGTTAACAACAGATTTTTAGGCAATATGGGTAATTCTTTCCTTCTCAAGGATAATGTACTGATGATGATGAGGTGGGTGTGGCTATGCTGATGACATAGGTATTCATAATTGGGATAAGAATGATTTTGAAGAGAAAATCAACATCCTCTACCAAGAAATAAAACTCAAGATAAATGTTTCCAAAACAGAAACTATATAGAATTGGAATGAAAGCAGTGATAGTACCTACCCTGAATCCATGAAAATTCAGAATATGTAATTACTAAATACTAAACCCTTCAGATACCTTGGCATATGGATCAGTTATAGCAAATTTAGTATAGGTGAAAATAAAATTGAACATAGAATAAGGTATGCCAGACAATTTTGCCCAACACCAGAAATTGCTATAAAATCAAAACATTCACCTTAAATACAGATGTGAAGAGCTGGGCATTGACAATTTAAGCATTCCATACCACATCCAAAATAAAATCTAATACTGTTGTAAAAGGAACATTTTATAAATTTCATTCGAAAGTAGCACTGTCAATAAATGCTGAAGGTTACATTACTTATATTACTTTTATTATATTTATATTTTTTTTTATTATGTTATTATCTTATGTTATTATTATATATATATATATATATATATATAGTTTTGCCCACCACTAAAAATGGCTAGAAAATCAAAACATTCACCTGAAAACTCATGTCATGTCAGTTCAAGACTTTTATATGGATGTCATTCACGGTGTCAAACCTGTTCAGAAATATCTAAACTGTCAGTTGTATACAACCACTTCCTAAGATCAATAGTTAAAAATGGTTTTGAGTGAGAAAAGCCGGAATGTTTTGGCAAAGATCATTCTTCTTTGAACATTGTGAACTGGTGCTACATAATCACAAAGAACTGGAGCAAAGAACAGAAACCACATCACTTGAGGACTACTAATAGCGGCAACAACTAAATTGTATAGAACATGTAATTTGAAGAGAAAATGACATAAAATGGTAACATTCAACACCACTTCAAATAAACTGTTAGGAAGGAACCTCGATCAATACTGGAAACAACGATAACAGATACTGGACTGAAGAAACTTATTTTCCTGAAAAATTGTTTTAAGAGAAAGATTTTATAAATTTTCTCTGAAAGCAGTACTAGCTGCTAAGTCAATGAATGCCAAATATTTCCTTATAGGGAAATGGCTAATATTACCATTACCATTGGTTTGTGTTTTTTAGCCAAACTTGTGTGGCTGAGTCTTGAAGTGTTGGTATTCCTTTTGGTTTTTACCCTAGCTTAAACCTGCTAATCTTAGCTAGATTATTGAATGCAACATCTAGCCCCAGGATTTATTTTTGATCCCTTGCAAGATTTCTATTCTTCACAGTCTCTTAATGTTATCCTTTGCATTATATGGAATTTGTCTTTGTTTAATACAATTGGAAAATACTTTAATTTATCAATAATTAAAAAAAAGACTAATATTTTAAACATTTTTCTTAAGAATTTGAATATTCTATTATAGTTGGTACTTTTACATTTTTAAATGAAGTTGTGTGTGTGTGTGTGTGTGTGTGTGTGTGTGTGTGTGTGTGTGTGTGTGTGTGTGTGTGTGTGTAATATATATATATATATATATATATATATATATATATATATATTTTCCAAAACAGACCACTTTAAGGTTCCATGTAATAAGTTATTTCACCACAACCCCTTTAACGGGGCTCTGGATCATCAGACTTTACTTCCAAAGGTTGAAATGAAAAATGAAAAGAAAATCACACGTTTTTGCCGGACCGCATCAAGCATATGTAAAATTAACGAAGTGAGGAAGTGAGGTGGGAGAGAAGATAAGATATGAAAATAGTTAGATGTACCATTTCAATTCCTTATTCTAAACCCCACTGTATGTTGGCTAACATGTATTGTCTCTAGATATAGATGGGTAAGGGGTGAGGGAGAAGACTGACATTAAAGGAAGAAGCTACAACAACCCTAATAAATTACATTCCAGAGGGCAGGTTTCATTCAAAATCTTAGACCATTGTTAACTAGTGTACATTTTGCATTATTGAGTTCTTTAAGGAGGTGAGCAGATGAATTGTTGTGTGCTCTCCTTAGGGATTTTATATCTAAATGGGCATTCACTCTTAAAATTAATGTAGCAAGAATTTCTGCTTGTGTGTCCAAAAAAGAAAACACTTGTATGAACAAGAAAAATTAAATAAAAAGATTAATTGCAGTACCTTGCCAGTTGTTTTTAAAACATCTATCTATAAAAGGCAGGATGTGTGTGTGTAACAAATGCACGGACGCAATTTTCAATGGATTTGCACCAAAATTTACATGCACATGCTCCAAGTTAGCGGAAAGGCCAAGACTGACTTTGCATTTCCTAACTTCCATCGATAGTGGAAATAATCGATTTTTTCATGCTTCTATGGCAGTTTTCATATAGTTTGCAGCCATTTTCTACTGGCCAAAGTGAGAACCTATAGCTGGATGCCACGAATAGGCAGGAAGATTCTATTGACCAGCGTGACTGACACGAATATTAACTAGCATGCAAATGCAAAAAAAAAAAAAAAATCGATAGCTGCATTCGTCACAAGTGGGAAAAATTTAAATCTGCATGCCACTTTACTCCAATTGGCTCATTCGCTTGCTCAAACTCAATGTTGATTCTGATTCTGGGTTGGGTGTGAAAAAGTATTTGTTGTTAACATTCTTTTTTCATTCAGTTTTTCCAGTTATAAGTCCTTTTTTAAAGCTGATCATTTTGTGTTCATTTTGTTTAGTTCTTTTTTTGTAACAGATTTAATGTTTAGTATAGAGCTTAGAAAAATTTGCAGTGTGAGATAGGCAAGAAGTAAGGCATGTAGCAACATCAGCACGACAAAGCGCACTCCTTTAAAGGCAAGGAAGGCCAAAAATATTTTAAGTCAAGTGATAGCGATTGCTGTACGAGTCGTACGATTTTTGAATCAAGCACAGGCAACGCCAGGCCATGCTGCTAGTAACATCTAATACCTAAACTTTTCAGTTAACCTGATGAATATTTATGAGTGTTTTTAAATTTAAAAATTTTAAGTAACTGTCAAATAGATACTTGTTGCAAAATAAAATCCCTACATTTGCCTTGATAAAGTCTGTTGGATGATGAAATGTGTCAGCTAAGACTATAGTTTTCATCTTTTTATTCATTTTGTCTCTTGTACAGATATACTCAATCTGAGAATATTTACGTTTATATATTATACATACAGTTATTAGGTGAATGATGATCTGATATTTTCATTGTATAATGTTCAGTCTATGTGATTAATATTCACTACTGAATTAAGTGCAATGACAAATGAAATTATATCGAGAAAAGAAAACAAAAAAAGGAAAATTGCTATATAAAAATGAAGGTCTTTTGGCCATACAAGACTACAAATGTATTGATGTATGTATGTGTTGTAACATTATTGCTATAGAAAATGGGATTACAAGATATTGTTCAAATTCTAGTCACTTCATACTATTACTCTTGTGAAAAAAAATGAACACCTCCTCCCTTTCCTTTCAAAGCCATGTGGTCAAATAAGAAGACAGTCTGGCTGGTTCAGCCTGAGGGAAGCAACAAAATTTAGTCAGGTCATTCACTGCAACTAATTTTCTCACTTGTTGACTAGATATTGTGAAGTTGGATGCAGACTTGGACAACTTATTCACCTAAAGTCCAAACATGTGCATCGAGAAACTAAACTTGTCGACTAGATATTGTGAAGAAAACTTGGACAACTTATTCACCTAAAAGTCCACTCACATTGCATGCTGTTCCTTCAGAGAACTAATTTTCTCACTTGTCGACTAGATATTGTGAAGTTGATGCAGACTGGACAACTTATTCACCTAAAGTCCAACTCACATGTGCATGCTGTTCCTTCAGAGAAACTAATTTTTCTATTGTCGACTAGATATTGTGAAGTTGGATGGAGACTTGGACAACTTATTCACCTAAAGTCCACTCACATGTGCATGCTGTTCCTTCAGAGAAACTAATTTTCTCACTTTCGACTAGATATTGTGAAGTTGGATGCAGACTTGGACAACTTATTCCCTCCACTCACATGTGCATGCTGTTCCTTCAGAGAAACCATTGTCGACTAGATATTGTGAAGTTGGATGCAACTTGGACAACTTATTCACCTAAAGTCCAACTCACATGTGCATGCTGTTCCTTCAGAGAAACTAATTTTCTCACTTGTCCTAGATATTGTGAAGTTGGATGCAGACTTGGACAACTTATTCACCTAAAGTCCACTCACATGTGCATGCTGTTCCTTCAGAGAAACTAATTTTCTCACTTGTCGACTAGATATTGTGAAGTTGGATGCAGACTTGGACAACTTATTCACCTAAAGTCCAACTCACATGTGCATGCTGTTCCTTCAGAGAAACTAATTTTCTCACTTGTCGACTAGATATTGTGAAGTTGGATGCAGACTTGGACAACTTATTTCACCTAAAGTCCACTCACATGTGCATGCTGTTCCTTCAGAGAAACTAATTTTCTCACTTGGTCGACTAGATATTGTGAAGTTGGATGCAGACTTGGACAACTTATTCACCTAAAGTCCAACTCACATGTGCATGCTGTTCCTTCAGAGAAACTAATTTTTCTCACTTGTCGACTAGATATTGTGAAGTTGGATGCAGACTTGGACAACTTATTCACCTAAAGTCCAACTCACATGTGCATGCTGTTCCTTCAGAGAAACTAATTTTCTCACTTGTCGACTAGATATTGTGAAGTTGGATGCAGACTTGGACAACTTATTCACCTAAAGTCCACTCACATGTGCATGCTGTTCCTTCAGAGAAACTAATTTTCTCACTTGTCGACTAGATATTGTGAAGTTGGATGCAGACTTGGACAACTTATTCACCTAAAGTCCAACTCACATGTGCATGCTGTTCCTTCAGAGAAACTAATTTTCTCACTTGTCGACTAGATATTGTGAAGTTGGATGCAGACTTGGACAACTTATTCACCTAAAGTCCACTCACATGTGCATGCTGTTCCTTCAGAGAAACTAATTTTCTCACTTGTCGACTAGATATTGTTTCATAATCCATCAAAACAACTTATTCACCTAAAGTCCATCTCAGAGAAACTAATTTTCTTTGTCGACTAGATATTGTGAAGTTGGATGCAGACTTGGACAACTTATTCACCTAAAGTCCACTCATGTGCATGCTGTTCCTTCAGAGAAACTAATTTTCTCACTGTCGACTAGATATTGTGAAGTTGGATGCAGACTTGGACAACTTATTCACCTAAAGTCCACTCACATGTGCATGCTGTTCCTTCAGAGAAACTAATTTTCTCACTTGTCGACTAGATATTGTGAAGTTGGATGCAGACTTGGACAACTTATTCACCTAAAGTCCAACTCACATGTGCATGCTGTTTCTTCAGAGAAACTAATTTTCTCACTTGTCCACTATTGTGAGTTGGACAGACTTGGACAACTTATTCACCTAAAGTCCACTCATCATGTGCAATGTTCCTTCAGAGAAACTAATTTTCTCACTTGTCGACTAGATATTGTGAAGTTGGATGCAGACTTGGACAACTTATTCACCTAAAGTCCAACTCACATGTGCATGCTGTTCCTTCAGAGAAACTAATTTTCTCACTTGTCAGACTAGATATTGTGAAGTTGGATGCAGACTTGGACAACTTATTCACCTAAAGTCCAACTCACATGTGCATGCTGTTCCTTCAGAGAAACTAATTTTTCTCCTTGTCGACTAGATATTGTGAAGTTGGATGCAGACTTGGACAACTTATTCACCTAAAGTCCACTCACATGTGCATGCTGTTCCTTCAGAGAAACTAATTTTCTCACTTGTCGACTAGATATTGTGAAGTTGGATGCAGACTTGGACAACTTATTCACCTAAAGTCCAACTCACATGTGCATGCTGTTCCTTCAGAGAAACTAATTTTCTCACTTGTCGACTAGATATTGTGAAGTTGGATGCAGACTTGGACAACTTATTCACCTAAAGTCCAACTCACATGTGCATGCTGTTCCTTCAGAGAAACTAATTTTTTAAGTCACTTGTCGACTAGATATTGTGAAGTTGGATGCAGACTTGGACAACTTATTCACCTAAAGTCCACTCACATGTGCATGCTGTTCCTTCAGAGAAACTAATTTTCTCACTTGTCGACTAGATATTGTGAAGTTGGATGCAGACTTGGACAACTTATTCACCTAAAGTCCACTCACATGTGCATGCTGTTCCTTCAGAGAAACTAATTTTCTCACTTGTCGACTAGATATTGTGAAGTTGGATGCAGACTTGGACAACTTATTCACCTAAAGTCCAACTCACATGTGCATGCTGTTCCTTCAGAGAAACTAATTTTCTCACTTGTCGACTAGATATTGTGAAGTTGGATGCAGATTTGGACAACTTATTCACCTAAAGGATGCATGACCTTCAGAGAAACTTTCTCACTTCTAGATATTGTGAAGTTGGATGCAGACTTGGACAACTTATTCACCTAAAGTATGCATGTGCTGTTCCTTCAGAGAAACTAATTTTCTCACTTGTCGACTAGATATTGTGAAGTTGGATGCAGACTTGGACAACTTATTCACCTAAAGTCCACTCACATGTGCATGCTGTTCCTTCAGAGAAACTAATTTTCTCACTTGTCGACTAGATATTGTGAAGTTGGATGCAGACTTGGACAACTTATTCACCTAAAGTCCAACTCACATGTGCATGCTGTTTTCCTTCAGATATTTAAACTAATTTTCTCACTTGCATCTGACTAGATATTGTAGAAGAAGTTGGATGCAGACTTGGACAACTTATTCACCTAAAGTCCACTCACATGTGCATGCTGTTCCTTCAGAGAAACTAATTTTCTCACTTGTTTAGATATTGTGAAGTTGGATGCAGACTTGGACAACTTATTCACTAAAGTCCAACTCACATGTGCATGCTGTTCCTTCAGAGAATTTCTCTCTTGTCGACTAATATTTCTTGGACAACTTGTTCACCTAAAAGACTAGATATTGTGAAGTTGGATGCAACTTGGACAAAAATATTCACCTAAAGTCCAACCTCACATGTGCATGCTGTTCCTTCAGAGAAACTAATTTTCTCACTTGTCGACTAGATATTGTGAAGTTGGATGCAGACTTGGACAACTTATTCACCTAAAGTCCAACTCACATGTGCATGCATGCTGTTCCTTCAGAGAAACTAATTTTCTCACTTGTCGACTAGATATTGTGAAGTTGGATGCAGACTTGGACAACTTATTCACCTAAAGTCCAACTCACATGTGACATATTGCTTGTTCCTTCAGAGAAACTAATTTTCTCACTTGTCGACTAGATATTGTGAAGTTGGATGCAGACTTGGACAACTTATTCACCTAAAGTCCAACTCACATGTGCATGCTGTTCCTTCAGAGAAACTAATTTTCTCACTTGTCGACTAGATATTGTGAAGTTGGATGCAGACTTGGACAACTTATTCACCTAAAGTCCAACTCACATGTGCATGCTGTTCCTTCAGAAAACTAATTTTCTCACTTGTCGACTAGATATTGTGAAGTTGGATGCAGACTTGGACAACTTATTCACCTAAAGTCCAACTCACATGTGCATGCTGTTCCTTCAGAGAAACTAATTTTCTCACTTGTCGACTAGATATTGTGAAGTTGGATGCAGACTTGGACAACTTATTCACCTAAAGTCCAACTCACATGTGCATGCTGTTCCTTCAGAGAAACTAATTTTCACTTGGTTTACCAACCTATAGATATTGTAATTTGGATGCAGATATTGGACAACTTATTCACCTAAAGTCCACTCTCACATGTGCATGCTGTTCCTTCAGAGAAACTAATTTTCTCACTTGTCGACTAGATATTGTGAAGTTGGATGCAGACTTGGACAACTTATTCACCTAAAGCCCAACTCACATGTGCATGCTGTTCCTTCAGAGAAACTAATTTTTCTCACTTGTCGACTAGATATTGTGAAGTTGGATGCAGACTTGGACAACTTATTCACCTAAAGTCCAACTCACATGTGCATGCTGTTCCTTCAGAGAAACTAATTTTCTCACTTGTCGACTAGATATTGTGAAGTTGGATGCAGACTTGGACAACTTATTCACCTAAAGTCCAACTCACATGTGCATGCTGTTCCTTCAGAGAAACTAATTTTCTCACTTGTCGACTAGATATTGTGAAGTTGGATGCAGACTTGGGCAACTTATTCACCTAAAGTCCAACTCACATGTGCATGCTGTTCCTTCAGAGAAACTAATTTTCTCACTTGTCGACTAGATATTGTGAAGTTGGATGCAGACTTGGACAACTTATTCACCTAAAGTCCACTCACATGTGCATGCTGTTCCTTCAGAGAAACTAATTTTCTCACTTGTTGACTAGATATTGTGAAGTTGGATGCAGACTTGGACAACTTATTCACCTAAAGTCCACTCACATGTGCATGCTGTTCCTTCAGAGAAACTAATTTTCTCACTTGTCGACTAGATATTGTGAAGTTGGATGCAGACTTGGACAACTTATTCACCTAAAGTCCACTCACATGTGCATGCTGTTCCTTCAGAGAAACTAATTTTCTCACTTGTCGACTAGATATTGTGAAGTTGGATGCAGACTTGGACAACTTATTCACCTAAAGTCCACTCACATGTGCATGCTGTTCCTTCAGAGAAATTGTCCTCAACATAATGACTGTATAATGTGTATGTTTCTCAATATTCTTTCTTTCTATATGTTATGTGATAATAGTTAAATCAAGTGGGTAATTATTATTGTGTAGTAAATGTCCTAAAATTGTAGCCATGTGACTGACTCAAGTAAATTTTATAAAAATATCTGACTTTAGTGCCTGTCATTTGCCACTTTTGTTTAATGAACACAATTTCTGGTTGCAGGTTGTGGAAATGTGAGACAAGGAACAAGTGCAATGGTTGATGCCAGCCTGATTCTCAACATTGAAGATCTGTTTCGAATGATAGATGGACAGCTGAAGCCTCTTGCAGCTTATATGAATGGCCAATTGAAAGTGTTTGGGAATGTGAAAGCTGCTCTCAAGTTGGACCCATTGCTTGTCAAGCTAAGGACTGCTTTGTAGCCAGAGGGTTTTTTTTTTGGTGGGGGGGGGTTAAGTCACTAGTAGACAAATTCAAAATTTAGTTGTGCTCAGCTTTTGAAATAACCCAATTTGGCAACTCTGCCCATGTTTTCTAGAGTTGTGGGGAATATCTGAAATCAAGACAAAAACAATATATATGTTGTTTTGTGTAAACACCACAAAGGTATTTTGACATATATGGAAATCAATTTGAACACTTATTGTAAATACAGAAGTTGAATAATTATTGAAAAATTTACTCATTTATGTGTGGTTAATTAAATTTCATTCTATATTAGTTGTTTCCATTATGAATGTATAACATGTTGAAACTTTTGCATCATGGGTAAGTAATATATATATATATATATATATATATATAATAAAAAACAATGTAAACAGACATCAGCATCGCATTGTGACTGGCAATTTCATGCATTAAGTGTGTGTAATGTGTTACTTCATTTTGTGTAAGCTCTCTTGCTATATATATTTTCAAATCTCACCATGGTCGATTCGTCAGGAAGGTGATTTCTTTGCTGTTATTGGTCTGGCGGGAGGCAAATCCCAGCATGCAGCACCTTTGGAAAGTGCCTGAAAACCATACCATGGAGTGACTCAAGACTTGGGAGTGAAATTGGGTAGACGGAAATATTTGAGAACCATTGATGGTTGTGCTAGCACAAAGTTACAGGTCATCATGACTGAGGATTTAAGCGTGCTGGCCTTGCTCAGGCTGTTGATGCCACCAGGTAATGCACTCTCTCCCAGAAACTGTAACTATGGTCTGCTCAGCATAGCTGCAGTATAAACCAGAAGGCTCTGTGAGTGTTGAACAAACACAAATGTGCCTGAGCATGTGTCTGCAACAGGGATTGGCTATCTGCCCTAGTAGACAAGCATCATCAGAAAGGAGTGGCCATCCATTAGAAAAGATATATATATATATATATATATGAGAGAGAGGAGTGGGGAAACTTTTTTTTATTTTTACTTATTTCGGCTTAATGTTTTCAGATTATTTACAGTTTTGACCTTGAGTTTGTTTATTGTTGTCTATTTTCTCTGGTTCTTTCTATATGATAGTCCTCAAAAGGACACTTCTAATCCCTTTCCAACCACATCTGTCATCTATAGCTCTACCCAGTTCCTTTCTGTTTCTATTATCATCTGTAAAAGGTCCTTGCTGATAGACGACAACTTCTTTACTTATCCATCAATGGTCACTACACAGCATTCACCCCTTCACGGATTGTGTCCGTACTTTTTGACAAGTTTTTATATGGTTCTGCGTTGGGCATATGTTGTTTCCAATTGACTTTTAGTGCTGCTTGCAGTAGTTGAGAACGTGTATATACCATCTAGTATTTTTCTCCCAGAGATTTTGTTAATGTCCAACCACTTGACTTGTATAAGAAATCTGTTTCAACTGTTAACCTAAAGAGCTACACTTTCATGGGTCAACAAGTTGTTGAATTCTATTTAGGAGCATATTCATATAAATGCTCACATCTATATATTTTGCTGAGGCCCACAGATTTCTTTGTAAGTGATATGATTCCACCGTTTTTCCAAACATCTGGTGCATATTTTTATTGCACACTGTAGACAATGCATCTTCTAAGCAGCCAGTTTGAGACTTTTGTAGGAATTTCACTTAACTGATTTTGTGGCTTTCTTCAATAGTAAGGTCATCTAATTGACAGTTCAAACACTTGGATTAAAAAAAACAAAAAAAAAAAAACAAAAAAAAACAACTATGTTGGATGGTTGAACAAGTTAAAAAAAAAAAACAATCCTTCCATCTCAGGCTCTGGAGTTCTGTTTTTCAAGATAGCATTCTTTTAGTGTTTTTTCATTTCTCTGCAATGTTTGCTTTCTTTCAAGAAATCCACTTTCTACATTTTTCTTAAAGTTGTGCTGATGTTTCTGAACATTGTGTGCTTTGATGACATTTTCTCCAAGAGTTTTGATGTTTGTTAACGGTTTGAAGTAATTAAAATCTGTTGTTTACAAGGACACCATATTCTATACATGTATTCTCATCACTTCCTATTTTGGACCAAGCATATAGGACATTTTTGTTTTGTCTATCTGATTTACCCTTAGGGAGAGCCTTATCTTTGTAGCTAATGGTTTGTGATCAGAACCAATTTGATAAAATGCCTTGCAATTTATAGCACTCTTCTTGCAGTTCTTGTTTATGAATGTATGATCCAATTGTGCTTTGACATATTTTTTTTTTTTTACCCACCCAAATGGTGCCAAAGTTTCTTATTAGTTGTTTAGTCTTTGGAGTGATGCTGTGGTTGTAGGTAGCATAAGAGAATTTTGTTTTAGTGTTTGCAAATTTCTATTATGCTACCTAAAACTAATAAACTTTCTTTCAAAATATGAGAACCGAAGAGAGTATAGAAAATAAAACAATCTGAAAATAAAATAGTATAGTCATTTTATTTATTAAAAAAAGTAAACAATCTCAAGGTCAGAATTAGAAATGATCTAAGAACATCTTTAAAAAAAAGATTGGGAAATATCTGATTCCCTCTCCCCACCAAGCCTCCAGTGGCATGCATTTGATGTTTATTACACAAAGAGTACTAACATGGTCTCTTCATTTATGCTATGAAACTGCCAGGATGTCCATACTGTTTATATCTACTGTTTGGTTGTCATAATTATCCACCATCATCAATGAATTTTGATGGCTTCATTTTTTTTTCTCCATATGTAGGAATTCCATGAAGACCATCTGCTTCATATGCACTTTCATGCCTGATGACATTTTGCCAGATAAAAGATTTTAATTGTTTTAATTTCATCAAATTAAAAAAGATTCGCTCTAGCTGAATGCATTTACATTTTTCATTTTTTATTTATTTATTTTTTTTTTTTTTTTTTTTTTTTAAATTTTTATTTTCCCCCCCTCCCTCCCTTTGTCCCAATTTTTTGTCCCAATTTCTATTATTTGATAATTTAGTAAGAAATCCCAGTTCGAAATGTTAAAGAAAAAAAAAAAAAAATTCTCACGGGAAAATGGAAAATTGAATGTCTTTGACTAGATGCGATAATAAATCCTAACGAACGTTTTTTTTTTTCTCCTTTTCTTTTTAGAATAGACAATGGGACTTATACTAAGTTAAAACTTAATGTGATAGGATATAGCCAAGTGTGATCCAGGACTCCTTAACTGTTATCTCCCCGCCCCCAATCCTTCCCTCTGTTTTGTGTCGTCCTTTTTGTGTTATCTGTAATAGGAGTAGGTAGTCTCTTCTAAAAAAAGCGGTCAACCTCCTCCCCTTCTTCTGGACATGATGTAGGCCTCACCCCTTGTTTCTTGTCTAGGAAGGGGTTCCCAAACTGTTTCTCTCTCCGACCTCTGTATTAGTGCAGCTCTGTTTCTCCCGTGATGTGTGCAGTCTGTGGCAACATCTCTTCATTCTGAGGGTACACGGCTGACAGTTCTCTGGTTGCTGTTTCCGACTGGTAGTTATTTGCCCTAACTTAGTTGTGTAGCATCTTGAAATGGCTGCTCTGATCAACAGTTGTATAATAATGGAAAATTGAATGCCATGTCGCACATGGAAAGGTGTCCCTACAGTCACCTCCGGTGGGCAGCCCTGAGGCCACATAATGATGCAGATTTTGCCATATATTGTCTGAAAGCGGAATTGGTCGAAACTGTCTGTTTCTTTTTACTTCGGGCCTTCTCATCTTACAAACAAAATTCAACATGAGTTATAAAACCGAAAGATTAACCCTAAACCAGGGTCTCAAAAACCACCTACAACCCCTAAACATTTCGTTCTCCAACATCCGGGGCATTAGGACAAACTTCTGCAGTCTGGAAACTTTCCTCTCTGCAAACGGCCCGGATGTACTGGCTCTCTGTGAGACAAACCTTACCTCATCTATCCCCTCTTCTGATCTCTCGATCCCCGGCTATCTTCCTCTCCTCAGAAAAGACTCTCTAACCCACATGCATGGTCTTGGTGTCTACGTCAAGGAACATCTCCCTCTGGCCAGAGAGTCCTCTCTCGAATCGCCTGACCAGTCATACATGTGTCTCTGACTGTCTCTCCTCAATGCGGTAAGCTATCTCTTCTTCCTTTACCGCTCTCCATCCTCTCAAGACTGTGAGATACTTGATAGCATTTCTGACAACATAGACAAGGCTCTCTCCCTCCACCCGTTTGCTCACATTTTTGTGTTTGGAGACTTTAACGCCCATCATACCTTGTGGCTTAAGAATGCTACTACTGACCATGCAGGCATTCAAACGCTTAATTTTTCAATCTCCCATTCCCTCACACAGATAGTTAACTTCCCCACTCGTTTTGCCTTCAACTGGAAAGGTAAAGCCTCTCTACTCGACCTGTGCTTTACCTCCATCCCCGAATCCTGCAGTGCCTTGCAACTCTGCCCTTTGGTAACTCTGACCATGCAGTCGTATCGGTTAACATCTCCTTTAGCTCCACCCCCTATAAAGAACCTCCTACCACTAGAACTTTGTTCTATTATCAACGAGCTGACTTGGACGCGTTCCGTGATTTCCTCCGCGATGTCCCCTGGGATGCAGTCTTTAAGCTCCCCGTCCAAGAATGTGCTTCTGAGGTCTCTTCCTGGGTTAAAGCTGGAATCGACACTTTCATCCCATCAAGGAAATATAGGGTCAAGTTGCGCTCCTCACCCTGGTTCTTGGCTGCTTGCTCAGCCGCCATCGCCCATATAGGAACCATTACTTCCACCTATACCGTAGCGACATGTCTGACTGCAATAGACATCTTTTGCCTCCGCCCGTAACGAATGTAAGCATGTCCTCAATGATGCTAAGTCACTATTTGCGGCTCGAATGAAGGAACGTATTCTATCTCGCAAATTTGGCTCCAAAGATTATTGGCGTCTCTGCAAGAGCGTATTGAACAATTGCAAACCCTCTATACCTCCTTTATTCAACCAGTTCAAAGTCCTGACCTCCTCTACTGACAAGGCCGAATGCTTTGCTCGGAAATTTCATTCAACTCTACGCTCGACTCTTCCGGTGTACCCATACCCAACTTCCCTCTTAGAACTGAGGCCATATTGAGTGGGTTAAACTTAACCCCATCTTTGGTACTGGGCGTTATCTCTAATTTAGATCCCAACAAAGCTAGTGGTGGTGACGGGATACCAGCCATTGTCTTGAAGAAATGCGCGCCTGAACTGGCGCCCGCCCTTTCGAAACTATACAACTTGTTTTCCTGACTGCCTCATTGTTCCTGGAATCTTGTTTTCCTATCAGACTGCTGGAAGTCCACCTCTTCATTTTTCCGCTTTGCCCGATCTAGGGTTTGGCCATCACTGAAACAGTGGCCTTAACTGGGAAGCCCGAGCCGTCCTAGGGTTTGATGGGTTTGGCATTACAGGGGTTGATTATATATAACCTAATACAATCATTCCTGTCAAACCATGAATTGAAGGTCGTTCTCAATGGATTCTCCTCCAGTTCCTATCCCACGAACGCAGATGTCCCTCAAGGCTCCATCCTAGGCCCCACTCTATTCCTTATCTAAATAAATGACCTTCCTGATGCCGTAACTTCCCAAGTAGGCATCTACGCGGATGACACCACAATTTATTCCTGCCTCAAAAACAAATCTAGTCTCGCTGACAAAACTCACCTTGCCGTGTGTCTCTAAAAGGACCTCCAATCGATTGTGAACTGGGGCATGATTTGGCTGGTCAACTTCAACACTTCGAAGACAAAATTGCTCTCTATTAATCACCCCAGAGAGCCTTCCCTTCCCTCCATTAGAATGTCTGACGCTCAACTTCTCGAGAGCAACTCTCTGCGGCTTCTCAGTCTCACGTTGACTGCTGACCTGAGATGGAATAAATACATTGAGTCAATTGCCTCGTCCACTACGAGGAAAGTTGGCTCCCTGAGCCGTGCTAGGAAGTTTTTCTCCCCTGAGTCGATCCTCCAGATATACAAATCCACAATTCGCCCTTGCATGGAGTATTGCTGCCATATATGGTCTGGCGCCCCTTCTGTTTGCCTCGGGGTTCTTGATAGGCTCCAGAGGCGGATATGCAATATAGTTGGCCCTGCCCTGGCGTCTCGTCTACAGTCACTTTCTCACAGACGCGCCGTCGCCTCCCTCTGTCTGTTCTACAAATACTTTCATGGAAATTGCTCCGAGGAGCTGCATTCGCTGGTTCCCAGACATCATGAGTTCAAGCGCCCTACGAGGCTGGCATCCTGCTCCCACCCCTTCACTGTCGAAACTCCTAAATGTAGCCGTCTCTTCTACTCTAATAGCTTCATGTCTTGCACCTCTTGCCTGTGGAACTCCCTTCCTTTCTCCTGTTTCCCTGTGAGCTATAATCTCCAGCTATTCAAGTGTAATGTCAATCGACATCTCCAGTTGCCTTGATCTATCCACTACCCTCATCCTTTCTTCTAACACTCCTATCTGATCTTGCTATTTCCTGTAACCCCTTGCATCCTAGTGGCTTCCCGTTTTGCTTGGGGTGAAACGCTTAAAAAAAAAGAAAAAAAAAGCTCTTCATTTCCAGGAAGTATAGTGACATAGACAAAATGAACTTGCACTATTTTGCATAGAATTTAGTGACTACTAATAAGTCAGTTGTCACTCAGCATAGAGGTGGAACTTTTATGCTACAGACTAGAAAACAACACAACAAAATGAAATTCAGCAGCTTGTCATGACCATGTTTAAATGTCTATCTCCACATAATTTACATAAAAAATATTTATTCAAGTGTACTGAATTAAGTAACTTATGAGTGTATACATATTTTAATGCTATGTAATGACTTTTAACAGCTATCTACTAAGAAAAATTAAAAAAAGAAATTGTAGACAATAAGTTTACAGAGTTAAATAGCACATTTAAATCATTCCTTTAAAAAATGAGAGATGCAAAAAGTACAAATAACACAAGATCCTCAACAATGAAGTTTTATCTTCATTAATTTTTATTCTATTCTCAGATGCAAATAAAAAATATCATGGCAAGACAAGTTAGAAACAATCAAATGGAAGAAGTCACTGAACAAGTCATATTGCAGGAAAAGTGTAAAATGTAATTCACTAATTCTCTAAGAAAATATCTTTATATGAAAATGAATTTAATTTTTTTTGAACCAAATTTCACCCAAAGTAAGGTGTTAAAGCCACTAATTTGCAAAGGTTTACTGAGAGTGAAAGAAAATGTGGAGAAAGGATTAAAAAAAAGAATAGGATTCAGAAAGACAGAAGATGGTGATTCATGTTGCAATTAAAATTTTCTTTATTTTAGTTTACAGGAAAGCAAGAAAGTAAGTCCAAGGGACTGAGGGACATCTATATTAATGCAAAAAGATGTAGAAGAGTGGCTGTTACAAATAGCTTTCATTACATGATTTGTTAAGAAAGATTGGATCAAAGCAATTCCAACAGGGACACCATTAGCCCTTCAGCTTTTGAAGAAGAGTAGCATGCCAAATATTATCAATATGGTCAAGCTTCACCATTCTTATCTAAAGCTTGACAGATTCTTTTCAATAATAACCATTGACACATTGGTAATTGAGCTAAATAAATGAATTTTATATTGTCTGTCTAAAAGGAGTCAATTCAGAAGTACATTTGAGGACATCCTGAAGGGATATCATCAAGTTAACATGCTTTATGGGGATCAAGTTTGGATATGTTAGCAGAAACCATGGTTAGAGTTATATGTATATCATACTCAGTTCTAGGTGGAAAAACAGGTATTGGTACTCCTGGTGAGTCAGGAGTAGAATTGGAAAAGAACTTTTTTTTAAAGCATTCTGTTTTATCAACAGTAGGTGACAACACTTCAAATTAATTGAAGAGATTAGGGATTGAGGACTTACTCTAATGAAAGATGATAAAGTAATTTAATTTGTGAACACAAAATATAAAAAACAGTTTCATATAACGCTTAAATTTATAACTAACATTAGGAAAAAATTAAAGAAAACTAACCTTTAGACGTTGCCGTTGGAACTGTAGTTGTAGTTGGTGTTGTAGGCACTGTGGTTGGAATTGTTGTTGGCACTGTGGTTGGTACTGTTGTAGGCACTGTGGTTGGAATTGTTGTTGGCACTGTGGTTGGTACTGTTGTAGGCACTGTGGTTGGAATTGTTGTTGGCACTGTGGTTGGTACTGTTGTAGGCACTGTGGTTTGAACTGTTGTTGACAATGGGTTGCAATTATTTTTAAATATTTTGCATTAAAATATTATAAATCAATGTCTCGAGGGTGCAATGGTTAAATTGTCGCCATTTTGTATTTTTTTTTTTACACATGTACATTGTTTTTAATTTTGTCAAAGCACAGTATTCAGTTGGGCAGTGTCATTGAGAAAAAGAGCACCATGACACAATTCACTACACCAGAAATTTCAAAAGGCATGCTGTACTGCTTGGCATTCATGCAAAAAATTCCAATACATACATTTCAGAGTGTTTGGGTGTCAATCTGAATACAGTGAAGAGGATTTGAAAAGAGTTAGATGAGTCTTATGGTGATTATGAAGGTACAGCAGCTCAGAAAACTCACTTTGATCATTCTGATAAGAAAATGATTTCCAAACTTGTTCATGAGGTCTTCACACACAACATGGAGACCTACATAAAGTGTGTTGTGGATGGAGTACTGCCCTGGATCAAGAGGGTAGCAGCTGGAAAACCCTATGTCCGGTAACAGGACTCTGCACCATACCACACAAACAGGTGAGCCTAGTCATGGCTGTCAGACAATTTCTGCAACCACATCATTCCTTACATTTGCTCACCTACCTCCCCAGACTGCAACCCCCTTGATTATTAGATATGAGGCACTATTGAGAAAGAGACCAACAAAACTCCTTTTGCAACACCAAAGATGAACTGAAGGTTAGAAATATGACAGCATTTACCAACTTAAATAATGAGACCATCCAGAAGAGATGCAGGAGATTCCAAAGTCATCTGGAAGCCATGGTTGAAGACAATGGTGATTTTATTGAATAAATTTACTCTTTAGTATTTCAAGATATTTTTGTGTAATTTTCCTAAATATATCTGTTAAAATGAGATGTGAGTGTTATTTAAATTTTTGTGTAATTTAAACGACAATTTATCCATCGCACCCTCTCTCTCTCTCTCTGTGTGTGTGTGTGTGTGTGTGTGTGTGTGTGCGCATGCATGCACTGCACACATGTGTGTATGTGTACAACTGAGACTTAAAAGTTTCAAATAGATTCGGTTCACAAAATCTGACAAAATTAACATATATCAGAATTTATTCAAAACCCTACTCCTTGTTTTGGCCTGAAAAGTTTTTAGTACACTTTCATTTACGTACACTCAATCACACACATATATATTCATATGCATTATATATTTGTATATCATTAAAGTATAAATCAAAATATGTGATCTTTGTTCAAGATATGAACAACTGATTCAGCATATATTCAATTTAAATATTGTGTATTTGAGCAGAAATCTTGTTTTTTAATATATTCATTTAATGTTTTTTAATGTTTTAATCTAAGGAAAATTTTATTTTTTTTTTTTGGTTTTTCTAGTTTTCTTAAAAGTTTTTTTTTTTTTTTTAATCATTTCACCCCAAGCAAGAAAAAAAAAAAGACATTATCCCCCTCCCACAAAAAAATTATAATAAGGTTCAAAAGAAACAACATAAAAATATATACATATAACTGAAGCATCTCACATAAAATAATTAAAAACAGAAAACACAAAAAGAGTATACTTATCAAGATACGAGAATATATTGTTGAGGCTGTTCGTCATCTCAGCATATTTTGATGGCCGCTCAAGATATGTTTCTTAACCTGTAAGCCATTATCTGAAAGGGATTTGTACCCTTATCTACACGGATTCGACAGACAGACTTTGCGCCCTTGATGTTTCTAGAGAGGAGAAGGCATTTAGTTTCATTGAGATTTATGTACCAAACGACAGCAGTGTGTGGTATGACTTCATTCGACGGATTCTTCCTTACGACATCTTGCCGAATAGTCTCAGCATAGGATTTGAATGCCGTCTTTGATCTGAATATAGTTCGAACTGGGCTACTTACAACCCGGACGTAAAGCTACTTCGAAACACTTGACTGGCTCGATCTTGTGAATAAATGGAAAAATTGAACCATTTTTAATTTTTTATTTTTAAATAGGAGTAGCTTGGATTCAACAGCGTCTTAGTTAAGAGAATCGAAGTAGGACACTTAGGCTGTCCACGTTTTCATCCAATGGTTTTTTATTTCAAGGACCATAGGTTTTCCAAAGTTCATATAATATTAAAAAAATAAGAGATAGAGAGAGAGAGATAAAAAATGTTACAACAGAGAGAGAGAGAGAAAAAAAATAGTAGAGAGAGATAAAAAAACATAGAGATTTTATTAAAAGAAATAGAGAGAGAGAGAGAGAGAGAGAGAGAAAAATGAAGGAGAGAGAGAGAGAAAAGACAGGATTCCTACTAGAGAAAAAAAAGACAGGAGAGAGAGAGAAAAAAAGACAGGAGAGAGAGAGAAAAAAGACAGGAGAGAGAGAGAGAAAAAAAGACAGGAGAGAGAGAAAAAAAGACAGAGAGAAAAAAAAAAAGGAGAGATTGAGAGAGAGAAAAAAGACAGGAGAGAGAGAGAAAAAAAAACACAGGAGAGAGAGAGAGAGAAAAAAGACAGGAGAGAGAGAGAGAGAGAGAGAGAGAGAGAGAAAGACAGGAGAGAGAGAGAGAAAGACAGGAGAGAGAGAGAAAAGAAAAAAAAACGGGGCAGAGAGAGAGAGAGAGAAAGAGAGAGTGTTAATTCACCTCAGCAAGTTCTCCACTGCCTTAACAAAAGAATTGACAGGAGATAATTGATAACTGACATCCATTAGACATGACACGTGGAACTAGAACAGTCTAACCCAGCGAGCGAAATAAAGGGTTCAGTTTGACATTCCAACCTCCTGGAGAACTCCGGAGCGTACAACGGCCGAAACGTTGTGATAAACATGGCAACAAAGATGAGGACTATAGTCTTGGATGGCAACTGGTCTCGGAGAAGGACAATTCTGAATTCAAAACCTGCGGAGAGTCGTTTGGGGACCTTGTGGCACGTAGTGCACCAGGTCTCTGTATTCTGCCCTTCAAAAACTGTGGATGGTTTTGCACGAAACCTTCACGACTATAATCAAATCTCATGTGCTGTTGTCGGGCTGTCGGTTTCCTAGGAACTGATCTGCTTGACCCTCATACCTCAAATTCGGCGGGAGAGTCGAGAGAGTATTATATATATATATATATATATATATATATATATATATATATATATATTATATCAACACGTATATGTATTAAACAACAAACTTTACAGTGGACAAAGACATTAACATTTGTGTGTGTGAACGTAAAGTGTTTGTATATTTGTGAAAGTTTGTACGTACGCGTATGCGTGTTTCATGGCGCTTTCCTACAAGTGGACGAAAAACGCGGATTTCTGCGGGAGATCACATTTTTAAATGTATCCGCTGAAATGCAAAGTAGAAAGAGAACAAGAAAAGGAATCGCCCAGTATTCATAGTGTAGAGAGAGCGACCCCTAGTGAACTATTTGGACAATTAAGGAGGAGTTAACTCCTACAGGACAACAGTTTCGCAGGGCTTTGTATGCAGTTTCGCTTCCGGTTGTGTATGGAAATCAGGGTTTTGTATGCAATTTCCTTCACTAATGAATATGGAAACTGCACATCTTCTTTATTATTTATTTTCTCGTATATGCCTGGGGGCCGATGAGGGTTCAAGGGTTCCATGGTGGATAGGCTAAATAGTCCGGTCTAATAGTAATGAGTAAATAGTCCGGTCTAATAGTAATGAGTAAATAGTCCGGTCTAATAGTAATGAGTAAATAGCCCGGTCTAATAGTAATGAGTAAAGAAAGAAACAACCTGACCAGTTTAGGATAGAAAATTGATTGTTCCAGGTTGAAAAACAAAATGGATGTTTTGTTATAACCCTGCGCGGTGGTTAGTCCAACATGTAGAATGTATCTTATTAGTTAAAACAAATTAATACTAAACTTGACCACACAAAATGTCTATATTTGCTACCTTCTCTTTCAGTCCGGAGCCGGTATACTCTTAGTCGTTTAATTTATAAAGCAGCTTGGGTAAACGGAGGGTCAGTATTTTTGTCAATAATAAAGGGTGTAAGTTCGAAATTGATTGTTTTTTTTTTTTTTGACGGTTTTCAACCCTTTGTGGGTTATTTAAAGCCGACCCAAATTTTGGATTGTCGCTTACTGTACCTGGTGTCCCCTATCCAAATACTGACCGGGCTCGACGTTGTCTTTGGTGATGGAACGAAATCTTGTTGGAAAAAAATCAATTAAGAGGATCAAAGTGTGAAATTAATAAACGTGGGGTTGGGGTCAGAAATGTTCCTTAACAAGGAAAAGGTTTAACAAAGCTGCTCTGGTTTCATTCAAGTAAGAGATGGGAGTATTGACAAAACTTGAATCATATCTTAGAGCGCATCTAGTTTCCTTAATTGTTTGAAATATTCATCTACAATAAAAAAAAATCTGAATTAAGAAATTCACTTTTTAATGTCTGTAAAGGAACTTGCTGAATTTAAGGGAAAAGGTGAAGACACTTTATAAGAATATAAAACTAAATTTACTTAAAAGTAACCAATTTGCTTTCAGTATCTCCATGTTTTTTTTTTAAATTGTAGAAGAAAAGAATTAAATTCAAGTTTTGCCTCAGCTTTATTCCTGAAAGTTTAACAGGTTAATCCCAAATATGTAAGAAAAAGCAGGCAAAGTTATTTAAAAATGGGTCTTGAATGACAATGAAACTTAGAAAACAGTCCATACCTTTCTTGCAGAATATTCTATTTAAATTATGATAGTAATCATTATCAATTGTAAAAACCCGAAACAATTAGTTTATCACTTACCAAGTATGTTGGTGGCCAAAAGCTTAAATATTAGTTATGCAATTCTTTGTTGTCTTTTTAATAATTTTAAAGTTGAAGACTGAAGTCAATTTGAACAAAAAAGAAAAGAAAATGGACGTCAGTCACTTGTTGCAAATAGTTGACTTACTCTGGTGCTTTTGTTTCTCGCCCGTTTCACAAAATCTCGTTGATTCCTTGGCGCGAGACAGGTTAATGTCGAGAAGATCAGCTTTCTAATCCAGTTCTTAATAAGCTACATTTTTTATTCATTTTCACCAATGAAAATTCCTGTTAGAAATGGCATAATATTAATATATTATTTCATAAAACCATCTTTCAATGGCCCGATATAGACATTAATAACCAATGAATGAAGGCGTTGTATAGACATCGCGGTCCAAAGAAAATAATTGGACATTACTAAAAAAAAAGTTAAGATTGGCATAATGGTAATGGTGAAATTGTCCGTTTCCTTATAACGAAACAATCAGCATTTATCGACCAGACATCGTTACTGTCGGTTGAAATTTATAATTTTTTAAGAAACACATTTTTCAGGAAAATTTTCAGGACATCCATTGTTTTTAGTATTAATGAAAGTTACCTTCCAAACCCTTTGTTTAAGGTTCTGTGGGCAGCATAATTTAGTTATTAAATGAATAAATATTAATTACCTGATTAAGAGAAAGAAAAGAAAAATGTTTCAATTTAAATAACTTTTGAACATTTACTGGCGACATTGAATAATATATGTAATGTTTTAATATCCATTATTATCTTCGAAATTTGAACTGGCGCTACGGAATCACAAATAATCGTACCTAATAATAGAAACCACATCTCTTGAACAAAAGCAACATCTAAAATGGATAGCACATGTAACACGAAGAACAAATAATGACCTAATCAAAAATCGATGTTTACTATTTCAAACACACAGTTAGGAAGGAAGCCCATATCAATATTGGAAAGAGTGATAACAGCTATTTGACCTGAGAAACCTATTCTCTTGAAAAATTGTTTTAATAGAAAGATTTTATAAATTTCAACCTAAAGTAGCACTGGCTGCTCGGTCACTGAATGTCAAACGTTTCGGTTAATATTACCATTGTGGGTGAATAGGTTGTTTTTGTTATGCACGTCGGCGGTCATCAAAATAATGTGGATAGTCGTATGTTTTTTGTACACATTGGTGGTCATCAAAATGATGTTAGGGTCACTCATATCATAGCAGCAGAAATTAGCCTCGTGTTCACGCAGATAAAAGCATTCTTGACAGGAAATAAAATGTACAGAAATTACAGGAAAGCATGGTAAATTGTATGTTAATTTCATACAATTTATTTATATTTTTCGTGTATTGGTGTGTATATTTTTAGGTTACAACTGTTTTATGGTACATGTGATAAAAGGTAGAAATCACTCTGTATAATCACAAGCTATATCACAGAGAAGTCGGACACGTGTTGCCCGTACAAAGGTTCGTGGTGAAGAGATTGAATTTAACGACTTTTGGTGGGATATCTGTATTTCTGACAGGAAGAGTTTTTGTTGCAAACTGGGGAAGTTTTTTTTATTATTTTTATTTTATTTCAAACAAAATTTAAATGTTATTGTTTTATTTTATTTATAATTTTATTATTATTGTTACTTTATTTTTATTTATTTATAATAATAATGTCCCTACACCATTTCCATTAGAGATGAGAACAGATACTATAACAAACAACAGTCGTGTATATGTGGTTGGATTTTTCAGCGCGGCCACGTCGCAACCGAATGGGACACATAGTCAAGGTTTAAAGTGTGTTTACCGGCAATACCGTGGAAAAAAATTGCTCAAGCCCCCTCGGTACTTCACTTTTGGAGACACTGGGTAATAGTTAACATACCTTATTTACATGGACGATATATGTTGTTGAATTACTGTCCCACGATGATAATCACAGGCGGCGAGATTTTGGAATTACCGCCTCCTGACGATAATTACAGGCGATGCGAGATTTAAAAGAATCGATCGCTTCCTCGGTGACTTTTCATAGCAAAAAGACGTATTCTTTTCGCTTCCGCAAAATGTGAGTACCTAACTACAGACACTGAAATTTGATTTGAACTTTTCACATTTGATTTCATTTCTCATTTTTCTTTTGTAAAATGTCCTGTCAATATATTTCCTTGTTTAAATTCTATGTCTTATTTTTCCTTTAGACTTATATGAGTTTACCAAAAAATGTTGGCGGTTTAAATGTGCCAGGAGCTTATAAAATCTCATCAAAAGTCTTTATACCCACATCAATGTACAGCTTCAATCAGCTGTGCAGGTTTGTGCTATTACTATCCGAGATTCTAATTCACTCTAGAAAGACTTATTGTTGTGAGGCCTGTTGACACCACACATACTATACTGTTCCCCGGATGCCCTATACTTTTAGCCTTGTGCCAGATCATCAGGAAGTGAAGAAAAGCGTATCTCGAGTAGCACTGACTGCTTGGTTAATGAATGTCCAATTTCTTTTTATAAGGAAACTGCTAATAATACTGTCGGAGTTAGCTCCTCCTTGATTCCCTAATTGTTCACTAGGGGTTGCTTTCTCTACACTATAAATACTGGGCGACTTCTTGTTTCGTTCTCTTTTTCATTTCAGCGAACACATCTACAATGTAAGCTCTCGCAAAAGATAGTGTCTTCCCATTTGTGGGAGACGCGATGAACATTATACACACATACACGTACGTACGAACATTCACCAAAATACAAACTCTTTATGTCCACACACAAATAAAAATGTCTTTGTCACGTGTAGATTTGTTGTTTAATACATATATTTGTTGACATATATATTTCGGTCTTGTTTGTTTTCTTTACATCTTCGTTTGGACTCAACTTGAGTCCGCATTGTTCTTGTAGTTGGACCTTCTAGCAGGAATAAACAGCACGTGTTCAACAACACTCAAAACTCACAGGAATTCAACAACACTCAAAACCCACACGGTCCTCTGCAATACCGTTAGTATGTGACCAAAAGCAGTGGCATAACTGAAAGTCGCCTGGTTTGATGTCGGTAGTCTTTTACGTAATTAAAGATGGCGGTCGAAACGATACCGTCGCAGTGGAGAGTCTACAATGGAAATCAGAAAACATCTAATCTAGAACTGAAAGCGGGCGCGCTCGGGATTAATTTTGAAATCCAGTTATGTCACACCTGTATGTTGTTAGTAACGCAACCTTTTGGGTGTTTTGCTCTTCGGCTTTCATCAGGTGCTTGTCGATCCAGGTAACTTTCATAAAATTTCGAAATAAACCCTTCATTTAATCCCAGCTTTAAACCCAGTAGAAACATGGCGAGCAATAAACGAGCAGTAACAAATAAGAACTATACGAGGTATTCCTGGATATAGACCTAGACCAAATAGAGAGTTCAATTTGAAATTGCTTGACGGTTATTAGGATCAACAAGCAAGTGACGAAGGCCGGATGACACAACGACCGAAACGTTGAGATAATAGCAAAGATAAAGACAATAGTCTGAGTGTAAATAATGAGAACTCCTTATCCCAGAAATTCAGACACACATGTGTAAAATCCTTCCATCGTGGGATACAACTGAGACCATGAAATCTTAGACAGGTTTTTAGCATCTCGCTACCACTCTCTTATCAATGTTGATTTTTGCGCAAATCTGTGCAAAAAGTGGATCACAGAGCTTATTCAGCTTAATACATATTTTCAGAAAATCTCAACTTCTGATTGGTCACATAATAATCATGTCCGAATAACATCGACCTAGTTCTTGACCTGACAAAAATAATTCCACCAAAATCTGTCGATGCCTTTTTGATCCTGTCACGTGATTACGTTGATTATAAATATCAGACACAAATTTGTTCTTTCTCTCTTTCTTGATTTCATTCACCTACGAAAATGTAGCCTTAAAGCGAAACTGCGTTCCGATTCCCAGTTCGGGCGGACGCTATGAAAATATATTCACACACACATGCACGTACGTACGAAATTTTCCAAACTACATTACAAACATACGAAACTTTTCAAACTTCATTTCAAACGACGAATATTCAACCACAAGCAATGGAAATTTCATTACAATCATTACGGAACATTCAACTCTTCTGAAGCTGAAAGTTTACTCAACATATTCTCAGCTTTATAATTCTTTCAACTCTCTAACTGTGAACATTTTGAGCGGCAAGTTCATTCAACTTTTGTGAGCTCGGATAAAAATATTTCATTAGTAAAAACTTTAATTCAGCCAAAGGGACATAATACCAACAAAAATAGTAGCCCATATGCTTGTACATCATTACAAATATATTGTTGTTACAAAAAAAAAACCGTTTTGTGTTCCTTCTTGTTGTTTCATATTTTGTGATATTTTGTGTTGAATATAAATTGAGAGGTCATATCAACTAACATGCAATCAACAAATAATGACGTTTCAAGCAGGAATAAAAATAAAACGGGCCTCTACAAATGGTAACCCCGACGTTTCAAAAAGAATAAGAATAAAAAAATCCTCTACACTCTACAGGTTCATCGCTGAGCACCGCTAGTAATAGAATCCCTGCGGTGTTAGAGCAGTGATTTTCAACCGGTGTGCAGCGGAACACTGGGGTACCTTGAGGGGATCGTAGGGGTGTTGCGAACATTTTTAAAGGTTATTAATTAAATTATTTTCGAAAGAATTCCAAAGCATAAGTGTATATATCGAAATTAAAACCTCTTTAAATTGATTAAATGACAAGGTTTATGTAGTGTTACAAACGGCGATTGTCTCCCTTTCGTTGAGATAGTCACGAGGGTTACATGGCCGCCGGTGAATGACATGTGTGATAGACTGATGAAGGGAGTTGCGATGTAGAGCCCAGAGAATAAAGACGCCCTAGCCTACAGCGGTAGGTCATACAGAAAAAATCTGTCTGAATTTAATGTAATACTGCTTGAAGGAGAGGTCGAACTGGGGTCTTTCGTATTGGTGGCTCCAGCCCATGCTTTGTAACAGCGCAAGCACTGATATCGTTTTTTTTTTTTTTTTTAATTTTTTCTTATTGTATTTTTTTTAATTCTTGTTTTTTTTTTTTTAATTTTTTTTGTCTTTTTTCGTCCCTTATTAGTTTTATGCAGGGAAAAGTATGAAGATAAAAATATGACTTTGTCATGAACTGTAATGGCCCATCAGTTGCTGGTGCCGACATATATATCCACAGGGAAACATCTTACCATGCATGGACATCCTTATGTGTATTTAATAAATACAAACCTCATTATCTCCCTTAGTCCATTCCCTTATTAACCAATCAGAACCGTAATGAAGCTTCACTGCAGATCAGTTGTCTTAATGGCGCCCGGGAGATTCAAATGTTAATTGTATTTGCTTTATTTCTTTAGACGTGAACAACAACATCATAACTAGTTCTATAAAAATATAAAATATGACAATTCTTAAAACAGATTATGAAGTTTGGTCTTAATAATCCAATCTTTTAACCCTAAAAATCAGTGACCCAATCGCATAAGTATTGTTCTTAGTGTCAAAAAATTACATTTTCACTTCTCAGTCGTACTGCAGACATCATAATACTGCAATCAGTCTATGAAATTCTAACTTGTAGTGAGTGTGAAATAATAATAACTCTCTTTACCCACGCCTGTCAAACTCAGAGGACTGGGGAAAAGTGGGAAAAGAATTTGAGAGCCTATGTGAAATATTCTTTTGACCTTACCTTCACAGAGACTGTCTGGTGAGCTGAGAAGATGGAAATAAATTAGTGAGCCTATATGAAATTGCTTTTAGACCAATGAAAACTTTGTCTCCATAGAAATTAGCCATTGAGCCAAGAAGAAAGTAGCGAGCCTATGCAAAATTCTTTTTGATATAAAATGAGGAGAAAATTTAAATTAATAAGAAGTTATGTGAAACGTTTTGTTTCTGTTCACACATGCAGCATTCAAGTTCTTGCAAGTGTAAAAGTACTCGTCAATTATATTATCGGCTTTTAACCAAGCATGTGGCACTTCAAAGAATTTTCCTTCAACAATCCAAGAAAGCTAAGTATTTCAAACTATCTCTCTTCGTCTATTTTTGAATCTATTCAACCATATATCACTTCTGTGAGCAATAAACTCTCTTATTTTTGTTTTAAACATTTTTTAATATTATTTTGTGCCAAATCATTTAATCTGTTGTATAAAAATTTCCTCTTCATGACAATTTGCTAAAACTATGGACTTTAAAAATTTCTGATTTATTTTCCTGAAACAATGACCAAGGTGTGAAGAAAAGATTTAAGTCGAATACCATTGGCTATTTGGTCAGTGAATGCCAAATGTTTCCATATAAGGAAACAGCTAATATTAACCATTACCATTACTGACATGTGTGAGGTACAATGATGGCGCCTGTGTATTGCTCAAGGACTCAGAGTGACAAATATTTAAAAAAAGGAAAAAAAAAGTAAAACTTGCCATATGTTTGTTTACAAAGAAAGACACACTGAAGACATTGTGACCAGGCTTCCCTCATTTATTTGTTGTGTTCTGTCTGAAGGCAGAGACACAATTCAGAGAGAAAATGTAGTTTATCCGTCCAAAGGCTGATTGCATTTATTGCTGCCCTATGCTATTAGGATGTGAAACAAAGTCAGTTTAATGTGGGGAGCCTGAGCATGTGCTCCTGGGTCAGATTAAAAAATAACCACTCCCTGCAAACATTGGTTGTACTGGCATAGGTATTATTACTATCGATCCCTTCTCTTTAGCACAATGAGGGAGGTAGCTGTTCCCTTTCCATATTTTTAGTAGCATTCTACCTGAAGACAAAGACACAAGTAGGTTGCACTATATCAGAAGCCAGAAACACAACTGAGAGATAAAATGTAGTCTATCTGCCCTGAGGGCAAATACTACACTTTGATCCCTGCCTGATGGCCAGGGAGTGATGAAGAAAAGATTTAAGTTAAGTAGTACTGGCTGTTTGGTCAATGAATGCCAAATGCTTCCATCTAAAGAAATGGCTAATATTACCATTACCATTTCTGCCATATGTGACGTACAATGGTGGGGCCTGTGTATTGTTCAAGGACTCAGAGTGACAAATATTTAAAAAAGGAAAAGAAAAGTAAAACTTACCAAATTTTTGCTTGCAAAGAAAGACGCACTGAAGACATTGTGTTAAGACGTTACTCTTTATTTCGTTACAGCTGAGTTTTGCATCATAATACAATCGTGTTATATGTTTGTGAGTTTTTGTTTGTAGGGTGGTGATGGTTGGTGTTGGTGTGCTGTGGGTGACAGGGAAAACAAGCAGTGGCAGACATTAGATAAAACACAGACATATACAACAGGTTGAGGGAGGGAGATGGGTGCTGGGACTAATGGCACCAGGAATATTGATGCCATCTGCAGATGTAGGCTGTAAGGCACTTGGTCCTTCTAGTTATAACAAAACAGCTTGTGATGAGCTATTTTGTGAGGCGATGTTCTGTTTTTTTTTTGATCACTATTGTTTTTTTTACAATTTTTTAAAATATTTTTTAAAATTTAATTTCTTTAAATGTTTTGGTTGTTGCCATAGATACAGTTGCTGCTGCTGTTGTAAGGAGAGTAAACAGAAGAAAAATTGACTTTGAAACAGCAATCAATCTATAGGAGTGATTCAGTTTTGACTACTCTCTATGCTGGAGAAAAAAAAACTGAAATACTCTTCAGCCTTTCAGTAGAAATTAAGCTGATATATTAACTAATAATTTTATGAGTTTCAATCCCTTTTTCATTTTATCTATCTTGGTTCTTTCTTAAAATTATTTTAATGGGTTTGTCGATAGGAATTATGTTTTTCTTTTCTTATTGTTATAATTAATTTTTTTTGAATCTTGAAAGTTTATTTGTGTCCTCTATCAAATATTGGCCACATTATCTTTGTGGAAACAAAGTCTGAAAAATGTTCTCTAGTCTAGATATCAGCTCTATAAAATATAAAACCAGATTTTTCATATTTTCTGTCTAGTATAGACTGGAATATGAAGAAAAAATGTCTAAAGATACACTAAACTAGTAGTTCACACAATTTTTTTTTTAACCTATGGACCACTTTTACACTTAATTTTTTTGGGTGAACCCCGATAACCATTTGATGAAAAAAAAAGAAAGCTTATTTTACTTATCAGTAATAGATAAGTTTATCAATTGTATTATAGAAATAGTAAATTTATATGCTTTATTTTGAAGTAAAACTAATGTAATGAAAACAAACTTGTATTTAACAACTAAATTCTATGGAACATTTATATACCAGTAAAATAACTGCTAATAAACCATTTTAAAATATTTAAGTAATTAATAAATCAAAAGAAAGTGCAGATTTATTTAATGAAATCCCTGTGGTTGACACTGCCCTGTGAGATTTTTATATTCAATGTCAACAATAACTGAAGATCACCCCTTTTCACAATGTTGAGTCTATTACTATATTAATTAATTTATATTAATATATTAATATTTTATTTTATTAATATTTAAAATTAATATTATTATTTATTATTAATATGTTAAATTAATTTATATAATAAATTATAATCTTGATATAATCCTTCCTTTATATATTCTTTTCAGTTTTTATTCAACTTTTACAACCAAAACATCAGGTATTGTAAAAGGGACAATAACTTACATCACTTTATCTTGTTTTCTGCTAGTTTTAAAGTGTTTTTTTTTTCTACTTTTAGTATTTCAATATGGCATACTGTAGAAATTCCAATTCTCATTTATAACAACCGTTCCAAAGTGAAATTGCTTTATGGACCATTAAAATATTACCCAATTTACTCATTTTTTGTGTGGACCCTCAGTAATGTTACATGGATCCCCAGGGTCCATATGCACCCCCAATTGAGAACTACTACACTAAAGAAACCATATAAAATGAAGGTAAAGATTAAATGTAAAATGTTATTAAATATTATAAACTGTTATAAAAGGTTTTGATATACTTTGTTCAATATTTGTAGTCTATAATCTGCTATTAAAGGTTTAACAGATAAAATTGCAGTATAATGAAAATACTTGATAATAGATAATAATAAGTTAATGATGAACAGTATTTAAAAATAATTATAATATAAATGCTATAAAATGAAGTAAATTGTTACTGAATGGAAGCTGCTGAAGGTGGCATTTTTGACAGAGAATATTTAACAGAAATAAAATAATTCTTGCAGTGTTTGAGAAAGAAAAGACTAATGAAATTGGACTAATTTCAATTAGGAAAAAAATTCCAAGTTTTCATTTTGTTTAAATTTTTTTTGAAACTTGAAGTCAAATACATCTTCATTGTATGATACTGTTTTTCCTCCTGCAGACTCCTCCTTGTGGATGCTATGGAGTGCTACAACCACCAAATGATGTCCATGTCCAATAAAGTCATTTGTAAATATCAAATTATGTTTGAGAATAAACATGATTTTGTAATGTTGATATAGTTTAACTAGCTTTTTCAAATGTATATTACTATTGTATAGTAAAACGTTTATAATATAGAATAACAACAAAAACAATTAGGGTTGTTATTACTATCAATATTTTATTAAAAATTGTTTTTTTGATCAATAAAATCATTTACTGCAGAGTTCATTGTCTCTACAATATTTGAATTCTTTGTATATTTATTATTTTGTGAAATATGAAAAATTTCTCAGAGTTCTGTTAACCCGTAGAAAAAGACAATAAATGTAAAAAAAGACAATAGGAAAACTGTAATAGTTGCCGACGCGTTTCGTCCAATGTGGACTTTTTCAAGGCAAAAAACGAAATGAATTTATTAAACAAAGTAACTAACAAAACAAAATGTCTTTAGCAACTGGAAGAATTTAGAGGACGCTATTTTCATACTGTTAACTAAAAATTACGTCACATACGTTTTGTTTGTTATTAGTTACTTTGTTTAATAAATTCATTTCGTTTTTTGCCTTGAAAAAGTCCACATTGGACGAAACGCGTTGGCAACTATTACAGTTTTCCTATTGTCTTTTACATTTATAAATTATTTTGTGTTTAAATATAGTTATTCTTAATATTTCGATTTAAAGTAAATCGGCTAAAGTTAGAAATATAGAGTTAGTTAGATGATATTTGCTTAGTTATTCTTTGAAATTATCAAATGAAGTTCAGCAATTTAAAGTCGATTTTTAAATGGTAAATTTTCAGAAATAGTTTTCTTTTTTTTACACCCTCTAGTGAAACTATCACCCAAAAATTTATATAAGGTACCAAACTTAATTTCCAGAAAAATATTAATGGTATATAATATTTAAATCAGAACATACCCCTCTCCTCGCGACTTGGCAAGATTGGCAGTGTATGAACCAATATGAATTTCGGTTTGGAGAGCATCTTTTCCAAAAAACTATCGGTATTTCAGAACAGGCAACATAGAGTTACTTCCCTTGTTCTTACAATATACGAACAAACACTTTTTTTTTTTGCTGTCGTAGAAATAAAAAAAATGAACAGTAGAGTTTTTGTGAATTAATTTAATATAACAACCATATTTTTTATAATCAAAAAGGACAGAGGGCAAAGTGAGTAACCTACCTAACAAGCTTGTTGCTTGTATAAATGGATGGGAGAGATAGTAAAAAAACAAAATTTGCTAAGAGCTACAAAGAATGAGAATTATGATGACATTCGCGTCCTGAAAAGACACACCTAAAATAATGAGTGTTGTATTCAAATTAAGTGTATAAAATTCTTTATCTTGAGGATAAAATATAAAATTAATTATTGGTTTACTTTGTTAAAAAAAAAAACCAAAAAAAAAACTGACAAAAAATCAAACATAAATTGTTAGGTAATTTTTCCTTATTTTATCCAATTTTGATTTAAAAAGTAAAAGGTTTTTATTTATTATTTTTATATTTTTCTTGTTAATTTGTTAAACCTACAAACCAAATACAGATCAAGTCAAAAAAAAAAAAAAACAGTGAAAAAAGTAACTTTATTTAAAAAATTACACTTAAATATTAGACACAAAAGCTATACAATTAAGAAAGTTTATCTTACCTGGTCATTGCTATTGTAGTGAGCTAGATGCGTACATAGTTTTTTCAGATTTGACAAAGAGTTTAAATTTAATTTCATTTGAATTCTAGTAATATTTTTAATCTGGAATTATTACTCTTTTTTTTTTTTACATTACATTATTATAATTATTATATCGTGATTGACTTGCTCTAGTGTCCTTATTTTAGTTGTCATAATCATAGGGTTTCAGGTGTTGTACTCTACCATTTCATTAACTCTGTGAATTGAATACTACCATACTTGTATATAAGTTATAACAAATGACTTAAATTTTATACTCAAAGAGAAAACTTACATAGTTATTGCTTATATGATCTTTTATTTTATTTTTTATAAATTTTCATGATTCTTTTTGAATGTCAGTAGTTCTGCACTTATGTGTTGTTAAAATTAGAAGATGGAATATTATTTTACTAAAAGTTTTAGATAAGTGTAAATAGTCTAAAATTAGCATTTTGTTTACAATGTGCTCATAAGATTGTCACTGGATGTATTTAAAACTCAAAATTGTGGTTATTTTTATACAAAATTAAATTCTAGTTGAAATAATTAATTTAACAAAGTACTATTAGATTACATTTTATATAGATTTCTATCAGGTGAGACATAAAATTCTTTTAATATAATTTTTTGTTGATATCAAAAAGAGATTGTTGATTCATATTATTTTTTCTGTATTTTCCTTCTTTTATAATATTGTATATATTTATATAATAAAGTTCATAATTCATGATGTAAAACAATTCAAAATGGTGGTAAATTTGTCTCTTCTTTCTGTCTTTATATTATTTGTATTTCCTTTTTAATTTAATCAGTCTTAGTCTAATTGTATTACATTATAATATTACTCTAAAAAGATGGCTCCTTTTAAACAGTTACCTCACAGCCATTTTGATAAACTACAAAATGATTTTGTGGCTTAATATTCAAAAAATATAATATTTTGCTTGATTTATTTACATTTCATCATGAGACTTCGATTACGTAAATTTTTAAAGTCATGAAAGAATTTGAAATAAATACCGCTTTTTTAATGCTGTTCAAATGCTACAAAAGGAAAAATTTTTTTTATCTTTGACAAAAACAATTAAATTTATAATTCATGAATTAATAATGATTAAGAATTTAGAAATTTTTTTATCATTGAAAGATGCTAACATTCTGGCAAGCACTACAAAAAATGGACAGAAAAAGAGATTTTTTTTATATACACAAGCAGCAACAGCAACAAAATGACTTCCATTTATTTTTTTAACAAAGGATCAGATTTTTTTATCCCTCCCCCAAATTTGCTTTTAGAATGTTACAATCTTGTATTTTCTCAGTGTTGTCATTGTATGTTAGGAAATAAAAAGGCATATATATATATATATATATATATATATATATATATATATATATATATATATATATATGCATACATATATATATACTCAAATATCATGGTCAGGCATAAACACTTGAACTGATTCATGTTAATATATATATATATATATATATGATGTGTGTGTGTGTATGAATGTACACATGTTACTATCTATTTCTCTCTCTATATATCTTCATTTATTATATATATATATATATATATATATATATATATATATTAAAGAAAATATTCATTTGCAGCCCAGTGTTTGATGCAACTCTGAGTTTCATGCACATAGCAATTGACAGGCATAAATTTAAAAATGACAGTTTCAATTCAATTCAATTTAATTTAATTCCTATGTTATATACTCCTGAGTTGCATTGACTGGTGAGGAAGAAATGTATATTTATTGTTAGTTTTATTACCACCAACACTCACTATGTGCTTATATATATATATATATATATATATATATATATATATATATATATATATATATATATATATCACTTAAATATTATATTTAGTGGGTATCCATATTTGTGTAGATAAAAATCTGTTGGATTAATAATTAAAAGTCTATTACTTTTTTTACACACACACACACACACACACACACACACACACACACACACACACACACACACACACACACACACACACACACACAGTGTGTGTGTACATATGTGTGTGTTGGTTTATATGAGACTATTTATTTGTATATGTATATATATATATATTATATCCTTGCACATCCTTGTTCATCTGTGTGCATATGTTTTCATATATGCATGTGTATTTAATGTGTGGTTACTGTATTAACTAAAAGAAGCATTCATTGCATTAGATTGTCCTGAAATAATTATACTTGCAAATTTCATCACTTCTCATCAGTCATTGATTGTAAGATGCAAATAGAAGCTGAGAAGTATAATTATTTCATAACAACTCGTCATTTTGAAAGGACGCACACGCGCACACACACACACAAATAATGAATACTAGTGTCAACGAAACAGTCTTTTGTGTAAGATCTGCTGAAAGTCACATCTCGATTCAGTTGCAAAAAACACAAAAATAATGACTGTTTTTTGAATATAGAAATGTTTCCCAGTTTTTTTCTAAGTTCAATTTAGCTTGATCAAAAGATGTTTGCCAATGATTTGCGACGTTTGTTAATTCTCAAAAAAGAACCAAATGAATGCATTTTGAAATGATTAAGAGAAAGAGAATGCTTTTTTTTTATTTTTCATCATTATGGAATTTTATGGAAATTTATTTTTATTTATTCACAGTAAAATGAAAATTTGAGTTGATAATGATAGAGAAGAATTTGGTGACACTGATATTAAAATCTATTTAGAAAGACTTTTTTTTTTCCTTAATATATATATATATAAATACATACATACACACACATACACACAGTGTGTGTGTATGTGTGAATGTGTGTATGTATGTATTTATGTTGTGCACATATATGCATATTTGTATGTCTCATACACATGCACACACACGTTCATATATATCAAATGGTCTGAAAATTTCATTCAAGCATGAAACAGACTGTCACTACTCAGTATTGATATCAATGTCCACTTTATATTTTATATTTATATATATAAATGTGTGTGCATATGTATGTATATTTGCATGTCTCTCTCACACACATGCACACACATATATAAATGTATTTGGACAGTAATTTTTCCTGTTTTAGATTATGTTTGTTGTTTCTTGGTTTTGTTCATTTTCTTAAATGAAAAGCTTAACTGCTGCTTGGCTTCATATATTGTTATGCATTTGTTTTCATGTACATGTATATATATATATATATATATATATATATATATATATATATATATATATATATCCAAGTATAGGATTGGTGTATATGGAATAAATTCCAATAACCAATGAATACTATTCTTAAAAGAGTGCTCAATACAGAGTAGAGCAAATATAATTATTTATTCGAAAATTATAACAGAAATATGTTATAAAATCACTACAAAAATAGCCATTTTGTTTCAACACTTCTGGTGTCTTATCAAGTGATGGTGATGAACTCAACACAATCACTTGATAAGACAAGTGAACTTGAAGTATTGAAAC
>CAHIKZ030001440.1:245000-330000 GCA_903632075.3 Acanthosepion pharaonis | reverse complement strand
TACCGATTTAAAAAAAACAAAAACAAAAAAAAACACTATTTATTATCTATATTTGAAATATTTTAAAATAAAAATTAATTTTCTGATTAAAAACTTATGAATGTTACTGTTCATGCAGGTAAGATGGATTTTAAAAAGAGATTTTATTTTTTGGACAGGGCCAATAATATGGAGCAGACTATTATTGCATAGGACTTGAAATTGAAGCAGCATTAACGACAGGGATGTATGTCATCAATCTTTTTCATCTAGAAAAAAAAAGGTATAAGTTGGGAAAATCTTGATGGAAATAAAGATTTGAAAAAAAAACAAAAAAAACAAAAAGAAAGAGAGATTGACTTTTTTTTTTTTTTGAAATTTTTTAGTTGCTGTCAGATGATCCCATTTTGGTCATTCACAATAAAAAATTGTATTTTTGTTTTTGAATAAAAAATTGTTATGAAATGGGCCAAAAAAAATGTCATCTCCAGAATTCCTTCTCCTCCTCCTTAATCATCATTATCATCATCATCATCATCATAATAATCATCATCAACTACTAACAAAATGAGATAATTTTTTTTTTTCTTATTTTGGTGCTTTTTGTGGTTTTCCTCTGGTTCATTGTATAAACTCTGGTGACTACACTTGTCCTTTTTTTTTAATTTTTTTCAAATTGAGTAGCCATTTTTTTTTTTTTTTTTTTTTTTTTAGAATGATTGAGAAGTGAGGGCTGAATTAACCCCGGAGTTGGGCTCCGTCTGTTATGTTCTTCTCCATACCATAACATCCTTCTCAACCATTTCTGTGAACTGGTAGAATTGTCCCTGCGACTATAAAAAAAAGCATTTTAACTCCCAAAAAATGCAGATTGACATGAAGTCAGAGTGGACTCTTCGCGATGCACCAGATGACTGATTCACATGATGTGGCCCTCAAACCACTCCGCCATTTTTGTTGTTTTTCATTAAACGTTTTATATGTTACCATGATTATAAATTTTGAGCAAAAGGCGATTACCAAAATCAAACAACTTTTTTCTCAATAATTAATGCAGGAAAAATCAAATAAAAAAATCATCAACCCTTAGGAATTAAATATAAATTGGGGGTGGGGATGGGGGTCATACTGGTTTGTTTGTAAAACTGTCAGTGATAATTAATGTATTAATGATTACGACAATTATAAAATTCTTTTTCTTTTATCAGATGGAAAATGTAAATATAATTATTTCAGTATAAATTGAATGTTTAATGTACGTTTGTGAATTAAAACAATTCAAATAAGAACTAAATTATAAAGATGAAGTGAAGAAACACCTTCATATCCCAATTTAAGCTAATTTATTTAGCCTTTGTTTCCAAAGATGGGAGTATACTGATATTATAAATAAATTATTGAGAAATGTTTATCTACACATTTAAATAATTTTTCTTTGTCAGTCTCACATGCAAACCTCGTACAAACACCAGTTAAACAGAAGATAGGGATTTGTAATATAATAATGTTAATATGAAAAATGATTTAATTAGCTAAGGTAAAGAAGTATCAGGTGCCATTACATGATAGGGCTGTAAGAGTGAACAGATTGACTTGGGTTTGATTCAAGTAACCTGTTCACTCGTGTCTTCTGAAATCACCTCTGGAGATTATCACGTACACAGTTTTCTTTTTGTTTGCATTTTTATCATTTCTCATTTATTTTCTTTTATTTATTTATAAAATTTAATTCTACACAGAACGAAAGCCAATTTCTGAGAGAATCTTGTGCCTTCTATGGAGGCTTTAGTAATTTGAAAATGTTTAAAAAATATTTTAAATACTTGACAATTTTACTATTATGTTTAAAAATTTTAAAAATGTGGAAAACATTAAAATATAGCTTCTACAAAGAAAATTATTTCTCATTTTAAATGAATCTACTTAATATATTTTATTTGAAAAATAAAACAAAAGCCCTTTTCTGGTCTTTTGTCAGGGCTTATCTTCAAGAGTTTAAAAACACATTTGTTTTTTGAAGTGGAAAATTTGGAGTTTATTTTTTTAAAAACAACAATGTGATTTACTCTTGGTCTTTTGAGACTAATGAGAGTTTTATAGTTGCGTTCTTGGTTTTTTGAAGAGGGCTTTTAGGGGAGTTTAGGGAAGTTTGAGTAAAGGACTGATGTTTTATGGCAATAATGCAAAGTAAGATTCTTAAACAATAAGGAAGTGGTTTTATATATATATATATATATATATATATATATATATATATATATTTTTTTTTTTTTTTTTGTTACTATAAATGTAATATTTAGTAGCTACACATGTTTGAGTAAACATCCCTGTCCACTTTTTAAACAGTGAAATGAATGTCTACAGTCTTAGGGATTGACGATCTTACTAAAGAAAATGTGCCTCCCACCAGAGATCTCTTTTACAGACTTTACTTTAGTAAGACTCTCAATTACTAGGCCAGGAGACATTAATTTCATTGTGTAGGAAAAAAAAAACAAAAAACAAAAAAACAACTGCCCCATTCCCAGGACAGAAATTTCTACTCAAATGTGTATACCCACAAAATATAACTTTTGTAGCAATAAGAAATAATGTGAGATTAAAAAAGATCATTTAATTGCTTACAAAATTACTGAATATGTATGTATGTGTGTGTGTATGTATATATATATATATATATATATATATATATATATATATATATGTGTGTGTGTGTGTGTATAATCTGTTAGAAATAGTTTCTTTTCCAACATTGAAATTATTAAATTAATTTATAGTTGTAGCATTAAAAAATTATTGGATACAATTTTTAATCAGACACCGGCAAAATTTTAAGAATTGTAAGGCTGAGAACTGGATGGAAATATAAATATTATACATTTCATAATATTTAAAAAAGAATTCTATCCAAGTGTAAATAATCTCAGTGCTGTACATATATATATATATTTACTAAATATATTTACACATATATTTACTAAAGATTTTAACTGATGACTTGACAATAGACATAATTTTGTTGAAGAATAGTTAAAATATCATTAAACACAACCACAATATTTTTTGTTTGTTTTTAATTGTTAATTTTTTTTTATAGAAATCTAAACGTTTTTTTTTTTTTTTGTAAATCTTAGGATATTTGGTGAATTATCCCTTTTCCCTCTGGAGAAAAATAGTGAATTGATAAAATTAAAATAGATAATATCATTGGTGAATTTCTTGTTTACTATTGGATACCACTTTTATTTAAAAAAAAAATGATGATTTATTTAGTATGAAATGTAACTTAATATTTCTTTAGTTAATTTATATAAAAAAGCCTATTTAACTAAAAAGGTAGAACTCTTGGAATATAAAACTTAATAAAACATTTGTTTACCACTTCCAGATGATAAAATATGACTCTGCACTAAGTGGATTATAATAAAAATTTTATACATATATATATATATATATATATATATATAAATAAATGTATGTGTATACATATGTATGTATGCATATAAAATGCATATATGCAGAACTATACATATATACACATGAATATGTATACATATATATATGTATATACATACAAATATATATATATATAATTTTAAGATTTGTATATAATTTTAAGGAGTTTTAGTATATATATATATATATATGCTATATATGCAATTTTAAGGAGTTTTAATATAGTTACATATATATATATATATATATGTAGTTTAAGGAACTTTAATATATATATATATATATATATATATATATATATATATATGTGTGTGTATTCATATATATATAAATTTTAACAAACACTGTGTGCTTTGAGACCCGTAAATGACAGGTAATATAGAAAAGAGAGGATTTCTCAAACATTTCAGCCCTATTTTGCAAATGGCGAAAAACTGGACGAGGCAAAAAAAATATTTGGTAATATAGACATCAGGATTTTAGACAAGCAGAAGATTGTATCAATAACGCTAATCACTTACAAAACTTTATACATTAAAAAAAAGAAACCTTCAAGAAGGCCGTCGTGAAAGGGCAATAATTCAGTCGGGATAACTTGGTGTAGCGATTAAACAGGGGAGATAATTCCGATAAAACACTGAACAAATTATTGAAGAAGAATAAAACAATTATTAAAAACATAAGATTAGGATTCTCATTATCATAAGTAAAAATAAAAAAAGGCAATGAAAAAACAAAGCTTATTCATTTGTATGCATTTTTACACACGTATTTATCACTTTCTTGTTTATGGAACCACATTTAATATCACAGAACGAACACAGATTTTTTTTTCAAAACAGTATCAAAATGTGCTGTAATTGATCAAAATCTCAACTTTTCTAATGCCTTGATAGTTCGCTGAAATATTTCGGGCGAATTTCAAGGAATTCCTTAAATCCATTTTACTTCGCTTATAGTTAATTTAGTTTGTCCGCGATACTGATGGTGGCAGAATGGCATTTTGGGAAGACATTAAAAAGAGTACGTTGAAACACAGAGATATACTTCAAATTTAGGACATTGAAGAAATTATTTTTTTTGTATATCAGTAAGTCTGTATTTAACGATTTTTTGTAATCGTAACGCTGAGAAATTACGTAAAGATTTACGGCAGATTTTTCACTAAACAAATAATAAACAATAATTTAAAGTGTATTCCATATTGACATAGCTTTGATTTTCTTTATATCTTTAAGTTTAATTGTTTTAAATAGATTGTGCTTTCATCATTTATGAATATATTTAAGATATTGTTTAAATTATTAAATATTATTTAATATTATTTAAATCTAAAATTAAATGGCAAATACGGAAGAAATAAACATCATCACAAATTTCTATTTGAGTGCAATGTTATCTGTTCATTATTTATATATATATATATATATATATATATATATATATATATTTCATTATATATATATATCTGTTCATTATATATATATATATATATATATATCTGTTCATTATATATATATATATATATATATATATAATGAATCGATGAATAAAATTGATTTTTATTTATCTCTTTACTCGTGTTTTACTATTTTTTAAAAATATGGAGCACTTCATTTACAAATATCTGCTCACTTTGAACGCATTACCCTCCTCGTCTCCCTGATTTGCTAAGCGTAAACAATCTTTGTTTATCTCTCTCTATATATATATATATATATATATATATATATATATATATATATATATATATATATATATATATATATATATTAGTGGTAAATATACACATGCATATGCAATCATATATCTAAAATATTTACTCTAACATTCGTCTCACACTCTCATACATACACTCTCAGTAAATTTTATTTTTTATTCCCGGAGTTGTTTTTTCTGTTTTCTTTTTGAATTTGTTGGTCTGATGAATTGGATCGTATTTACGATTCCAATGGAATAAATTATGACCATGGAATATTAGTGTTTAAGTTTTTTTATATATATATATATATATATATATATATATATATATATATATATATATATATGTATATATATAATGTATGTGTGTTTAAAATTCAGATATAACTAAAAACAGATCTGTAAAACGGCAATATGAATAAAGTCAAAAGGAAAACTTATCTTAGCCAACGCGTTTCGGTCCCTTAATGGACTTTATCAAGACAAATCTAAATGCAAAAATAAAACATTTACATTTGCCTTGATAAAAAAAATTCATCAGAGCACGAAACGCATCGGCTAAGTTTTCCTTTTGTCTTAATCCAAATATATATATTATATATTCAGACCTGAATATATTTATTATTACGATATAATTTATAGCTCTGTTATTCTATATCGAGCACAATTTTCTTAACACCTGCATTCAATGTGCGATAATTATATATATATATATATATATATATATATGTGTGTGTGTCTGTATATATGTAAATATATATATGTGTGTGTGATAAAAATATTGTTTTATGGTATGCTATATTTATGGGTTTAAGTGCTCAATATAAGTGATAGAATGTATGTAAAAATAAAAGTCGACATTGAAGTCAACAGCCAGCAGCCATAGTCAGTTTTACGCATAAACACATTCGTCAGGTCATCTCTCTGAGATTAAGCATGAAACAGACTCCCGCTAATATGTGTTGATTTCAATGTTCACTTATATAGGGTGTGTGCGTTTGTGCGCGAACGCTCATGTGTATACATTTGTATATGCAAATATAGATGTGTATGTAGCTCTGATTTGATAAATAGCATTGAATAAAATTTTTTTTTTTTTTTTTTTTACGTTTTATAGATTTTCCCGCGATTAATCCAAAACGCTCGACTTACGGCTTATATATTTCATCGCTTATTTATATTTAAAAAGCAGAAATATCATGTTCAGAACCTAAGTGAGAATTATGAATATATATATATATATATATATATATATATATATATGGGGAGAGAGGAGTCAATAAAATAGAAATGAACGTAATAAGCATACTGTGGAAATATTATCATCATTGTTTTTAAAAACTTGGCGTTGAAGAATAAAACAAAAATGTTTTCTTGTTAATTATTTTATCACCGTTCTTTCGGTAAACATAAATTATGGTTTATCGTGAAAATGTCTTTGTAAAGTTTGGACATAGCATCATATTACCCTAAATCTACCAAAAACAATTCTGTTAGCAATTAGTCCTTAAAATTGTGTAGTTTTCACTGTGTATCTGTCTTGTTACTGTGAGTATAGCACAGAAAACAGTAAACTCTTTTTTTTCTCCCGTCTTCATAAAAAAATAACAAAACAAAAACCACCATCGTTTTAGCAATTACTCGCTCGAGTATAACAAATGTCTGTGGGTTTAGATTCAGGAATGATAAGAAGGCCACAGTCCTGCAACTCATTTCAAATCCTTGACTATGAAATTTTCAGCCATTTAGCTTTGTATCAGACTAAATTTGATAAATGTCTATACCTCCTTGGTCTACTTTCGCAGCAGCCAAAAGCCGACTTGACAGGTATTCTGGTATCTCGCGATCATTTTTTACTCTGCTGGTTATAAATGTTTCTTCCTTAGTATAAAAAGAAGCTAAGCAATTTAACCCTTTTTAGACTCGGAGGAAAAGCACGGCTCTACGAACGACAGTGTGTGCGCAAGTAAAGCCTTCATTTAGCTGAAGTAAACAAAATCGTCTGTAATAACTTTTGCGGTCCCGTAGTCCGGAGAATATATTTGTGTATATATATATTTTTTTAATTTTTAACTTTCAATCTCAATTTCTAATGTCTTAAACAACACGGAATATATGTGAAACGATAGAGAAAATAACTAAATAATCCTTCCGTCTATCTCCAAATTATTTGTAATGATAGAATTTGCCTTCAATAATAATATTTTTTCTGGGGGGAATCTTTGAGTGTCCCGACCAAAATTTTAGAAAAAAAATTAAAAATCGCAACCAAAAAGAAACCAAAAATGTAAAATATTGCAGGTAAGTGTTCGATTGAGGTAAGGGCCCAAATCGCACCCCCACGGGAATGTGTACGTCCGTGGGCGGTGTTTAGTCCTAGCATTGCCTCTCACTGAGTTTGCGAATGGGGGAGGAGTTGATTGGTTGACTGGTGGGCGTGGCTGCACTTAGCGCCCCTACTGACCCACACTGTCCCATCAACTACCCCCCGCCCACGCCTAGCCGTAGGCTTCCTTGCCGGTGGCTGCACTAAAGCCTGCCAGCGGCATGAAGTGAATACCGTTGTCTGTGATACTTTTTTTTCGGGGTCCTTTCTTCACTGTCTTTTTCGACGAACCAAAGCATTTCATTGCGAACCGGAATTCCCTTAGCATTTCTGCACAAATGGAACGCTGCAAAGAGAGAAGACGAGTAAAAAAAAATTTAAAAAAGGGGGAAAAATAGCCCCCCCCCGCTCCCACAAAACAAAACAAGTTGTAACCGTTAATAAGAGTATCAGTGCTGTCGCAAGATTCCGTATTATTTTCGTTGTATATGACGCCACTTCGGTTCTTTTCTGTTAATTCACTTCAAAATATTAATTCGAAAAAAGAATTTGTATTTATTAAAATTCACACCAAATCCTCCCACAGCGAGGCCTATCCATTGCATTCCGGTTGGATTGACCCCAAAATGTGGGCGAGTCAGGTGCACTATTTCTAAGTGTGTCAGTGATGGTGATGGTGATGGTGATGGTGGGGGTGTCTACGTTCGCGCTCACCCCGATAGACAAGCCGAAAACAGATTTTTTCTTTTTTTTTTAAATGTAAAAAATTCCCTGTAAGTACCTCGAATATCACACGCACTTACGAAATGTGAATTATTAGGTTGGTGCAAAAATAATGACGTAATAATGTCGTTTTTGACGTATTTTTTGACGTCAAAAAACGACATTATTACGTCATTATTTTTGCACCAACCTAATACTTATTGGTTTTTGATAATTTTTCATTCTGAGGGTTGAAGTTGTTGCGAGTCAAGCTAAACAAATTTTGATTTAGAATCTATAATTTTAAAAGAGTGTCAAAAATTTAATAAGAAAACAAACAAACTTTGATTTAAAATTTATAATTTCTTGGATGAATTAATATTTGCGATGAGTAACTTCACATTATTTGGGGTGAATTAACAGAAAACATCCCGCACTTTTTTACTCTAAAATTTGATGTCAAAATCAGCTTGCGTCCCATACATCGAATATATGAATGGATTTAGGATCATAATAATGATAATTTTTAAAGCAAATAGGTTTCTATGTAATAAAACAAACGAAGAAAAATGTTAATGAGTTAAAAACACAATTGGCTGTTATACCCGTCGGTTTAATAAGTCAGTTTCAACTTCTCGATGTTCAATAATAATTAAAAAGAATTTCTTTAGCAGTTAGCTGTCAAAGCCCCACCGTACATCCTATAGTACTAGATTAGTACTGAAACGATATAAGATACATAAACATTGAAGCAAAATTGAAGCTGTTTTGAAATATGTTAAAATCAAATTTCTATAACGGTTGAGTTAAAGTAAAAATCATACATACTTTTAGATTCTTAAAGTAAGTGAATCACGTCCCGTCTTGCTAATATAGATCTGGTTCTTGTGAAATAAAATTCTTTTCATGATTAGTGATGTACATTCATAGATGAAGTCAATGTAGAAGTTTTACAAACTGTCTTATATATATATATATATATATATATATATATATATATATATATATATATATATATGTATGTATGTATGTATAATTAATATAAAGAAATTGTCACTTAAGTGGTTGGTATTAACCCCGTCATGCCGACTTCAAAGTTTCGTAAACGTATAGCATACATTCACTCGTCAGAGCTTGTCCAGTTTTTCTGACGAAGTGAACGTATTCTATACGTTTACGAAACTTCGAAGTTGGCATAACGTGGGTAACATCGATTAGTTAAGTGACAATTTCTTTATATTAATTTTAATTAACGCCCTGTCTCTGATATCGAGCACTTTATCACAAAGTCTGCTTGCCTTAAAGGCCTTTCTACCAACAAACCACTGAAACTCAGCAATTTTGACTTCAAACAATCTTTACAACTCATCACTATATATATATATATATATATATATATATATATATATATATATATATATATATGGGTAAAAAATGTATGATAAATTAGATAAAGCTTTCGTATAAGTCCGATGCCGTCCTAATGGACGAAATGGCTCACACGAAAAAATTTTACACTTTGTCTTACATTTTTTCCCATTACTGTTCTTGCCACACACACACACACACATATATATATATATATATATATATGCGCACGTGTGTGTGTATTGGTATTTATTAGGGCGCTCATATCGCAACCGGATGTGACACAAGGTCGAGGTTTAAAGTGGTTTTAACCGCCATATCGTGAAAAAATTGCCCAAGCCCACCTCAGCACTTTCCCTTTTGTGTAGACCTCAGGCGGTGGGCAACAGATCCAGCCTCCTCTCTCTCGAGACGTACTGGCTGGTGTGTGTGTGTGTGTGTGTGGAGGGGGGAAGCCCCCCATCCTGGGGCTTGGACTCAGTATTAGAAAGATTTATGTGTGTATGTGCCTCATAAAGAAGTGTGTTCACGAGGAAAACAAATTCTTTAATAATTTTGTCGGACATAACACCACTCGCGTATCAAGATGGCCGACTCTAGATTTAAACCAACATGAAGTGTTGTATCAACCTCGATACCGGCCGTATTCGGAAATTATATATACATCTACCTTTCAGAAACTTATAGATTTGTTAAAATAGCACAATAAAAATCTTTAAAAATGGTTAATAGATTAGACGAAATTGTTTGGAAAGAACAATCATTTAGACAATTTCTACACTCACTAAGATTTTATTGTTTGCATGCAAGAATAATACAATAAAATACTTAACGGAAGCCTTGTCAGTTAATTCTAACGAAAATTATATTAGAGAGGGTTTGCTGCTTAAACAATAAAAGAAGAGAGAAACGTGCTGAGAGTGGAGAAATAAGACAAAAGAAAGGAAAAGAAACAAAATCTGGAAGAAAATTGTCGATAGAGAAAAACGAAAATACCGACCTTGTCTTCTTCTGCGTTTTTCTTGGCTTTCCAAACGAACTCCATCATGGCGGCGATGAGACCGGTAGCCAGTCCCCCGCCGAGCACGACGAAGACGCCGCCAACAGTGGACACGCCTAATTCGCTGGCATCCTTGTTGGCGTCTTCATTCTCGCATTTCACTGCCCCGTATCCTTCGCGCCACCATTTGTTATATAACAGGGTTATTACTTGCTCTTCTTGCAGTTTCAAGATAGCATCTGAGATGAGGTCTCGATAAGGAGACTCTGAAAGGCAAAGATCAATGTTTAGCGTTGGACATGAAGAAAGATTACAATGACAGTCAATTTAAAACAAACCTTTTTTTCCCCGAAATTTTATATAATATATAATCAGTTTTATCTGTCTGTATTCTATTGCATCACTCAGAATTGAACATTGTTCATTTTAACTGAATTTTACTCATATTGCCACAAAGTTCATGCGTAAAAATAAGCGTTCAACGGGAACGCACAATCCGTCCATGTATTAGATGAATTATTATTGCTAACAGTAATCGGGAAAGTTTCATATTTGTTCTAATTCAATTTTTTGACGCAACATAATTCTTAATTTAATAATTGGATAAACTCCTTGCGAGTTCTACGACCATAAAATACTCGTAGAAATTTCCTTATTACATCGTTAAATATTTGAGCTTAACACCTTTTAAAAAAATATTGCAATAGCAATCATAAGTACGAATGCAACTTATTATTTAAAGAAATAAGAGGGCATAAATGAAAAGGATAAAAAATGGTATGGTTTTCTATTTAACGGAAGTAGACGTTAAACACACGAGATTGCTATCACTTCTTTCTTTCTTTCTTTCTTTCGTTCTTTTTTTCTTATTAAGTACGCTTTCCTTTTCTCATTAAGAACAAACAACTATTATACAGTGGAACCTCAATTTAACGGACTAATAGTTGGGATCGTCCGTTAAAGTCGTTTGTCCGTTAATTTTAAATACTTTTTTTCGTGGCCTAAAAACACCTAGTATAGTACACAATTATGGTAAATAAATATAAATACAGTATATATGTGTATGTATTTTATTTTGAACTTACTATAGAGTAACTTAAAATAAATTACAGACACAGGGAGGAGAGAGAGAGAGAGAGAGAGAGAGAGAGAGAGAGAGAGAGAGAGAGAGAGAGACGGTCGGTGCATATGTGTTGCGACGAGCGCTCAAGTAGACAACATCGGTTATTCCCGGAGCTACCTGCGTCTCTGTCTGTTGATTGCGCCAGTAAACAACAGCGGCCAATTTTGGAACTATCGGACTTTGCTCGTTACTCGCGGACATTTTGAGTTCCAGCCGGACACTACCATTTCTGCGGCTTTTGTCCGTTAAATTCAGAGTGCGTTGGTTCCGGGAACATTAATTCTCTCTTTACTATATATATATATATATATATATATATATATATATATATATATATATATATATATATATATATATATATATATATATATATAGTAACATTTCTTCAAGTTAGCAAGCTAATATCGATCGGCCATTACTGGCGTCGTGAGTTCAATCCTCACCGGTATTCTAAAATGTTGGTATTATTGTAGTCTTGCATCAGAATAAGCATAGTACAAGTCGTGATTATTTCTATCTGAACTGACATAGATTTTTCTCATTGTACTGACAAAACGGGAATGAAATAAGCTTAGCAAGGATTTATCAAAGAATCTGCTTCTTTGTTAAGATGAGAGAAAAGCCAATAACTCAGAAAATGTCTTTAAGCGGTGAAAGGGGATAACATAACGTCAGGGTTAATTTCTGTCTGCAAAACAACGATTTTCTGATAGTCTTCATAACACAACAGCAATAGAAGGTTAGAAATGATTTATCAAAGAGTTCGTCTCTTTGATAAATGAAATGAAGCAAATCATTCGTGTATTTACCCCTAGGGGTCGCGATGCCATATCCCTTAGAATCTAGACGCCCGCCTACTTGCATCAGGTCGCAATTACGTTGGACGTTGTAGTCGATGATAGCCGACTCGCCCAAGTAGGCATAATTTCCTTTCAATACTCGATCAATTCCTTCCTGAGATGAGTTAACAAACACACTTGGTTCGGTTGAATCCATTACGTGCCACATTCTTTGGTAAGTCGGTATTTTTGAAGTCTGCAAAAACAAAAATAAAACGATTCATTAAAATGCCAAAAAGTTTCGCTTCAATAGTTTTAGACTAAATTCTATTGTTTGAAATTCGATGATGTAAGCAAACGATTTAGAATAAAAGGCCAGAAGTAAAAATATGAATTTTCTTTTTTTTAACTAATGTTCACCTTATACAAGACCCAAGAGCATCTCAAGGTAGTGGTTTGCTGAATTAGGCGTTTGATATGAAGGTAAGAAGAAGTAGGAAGTAAAAATAATGAAGCTATGTGGGATAGAAAACGATTGACCCTAAACTTGAAGAGGTCAAGATTGAAGAAGAAGAAGAAGAAGAAGAAGAAGAAGAAGACTCATAAACAGAGACAGAAGAAGAAGAAGAAGAAGAAGAAGAAGAAGAAGAAATAGGTAAATACGTTAAAAAGAATTGGCTTTTGAAACAGTAGCAACAACAACGATCGCAATGAATGAATGCGTGAATTTCGACGAGCATTGATACTTTACCTTGAAGAAAGTCATAGTGGAGCCACCGTATAGGGTACCATATTTGATGTCACTCTGTTTGGCTAGGTCATCGGCCCGTTCAATGGGCGAAATCATCCGCTCCACGGTGAGGAAGGCGGCTAGGTTGGCGGTGTAGGACGATATCATGATCAGGGTGAAGAACCACCAGGTGCCGCTCACGAGTCGCGTTGAAATAGCACGCGGGGAAAACTCACAACCTGCAACGAACCAAACGCCAACATAGCAAGAACGAAAAAAAAAAAAAAAAAAGAGAAAAAAAAGAAGGAAAAAAAAGAGAAGGAAAAACAGAATAACGAAGAAAACGTTAAAAGCCAACAGAATTTACTTAAGCCTTGCTTAGTTTGGCCCAAGTCCCGAATTAAAGTGTGCGTAGAAATGGATGCCACCGTTGACGTCATATATGCTTGCTTTGAAAATCAGCATTCAAAAACTTGGTATTTTATCGGAGATCGACATCAGCATTTCAAACTATTCTGAAATCCATAACTATCTCAACCTTGAACCAGACACAAAAATGAGGTTAGTAAGATTATATTGTGCCAATCTTTCAAACGGATAAGGTCTGTTTGAATGCCTTTAAAATCATCTGGGCTCGAACGCGTACTATGATCTCGTAATAGGATAAATATAGATATTTGATAACATTAGTCTAGTATAGTATAAGGTCAGAGTAGTGGGGCCATAGTAAAGCTTGAACTCACTATATTACCGAATTAGCTTCAGAGGTAAAATCGTTAGCTATCACAGTATGGTAGAGGCTAGTACTCCCATTAAATGACACTGAAAAAGTAATTTAAACACAATTTGTAAAACCATCTTACCCTGACGAGTGGCTTTACGCAAAACTTTGTAATCGGACAATGAGATAATACATTAAACTGTTGCTGATTTATTGAATATATATATATATATATATATATATATATATATATGAAGAAATATAGTCTTAAGATGTGCTATATTTATGGGGTAAAGTGCTCAATATCAGAGATAGAGCGTGTGTAAATATAAAAGTGAACATAGAAGTCAACACTTAGAGTCTGTTTCATGCTAATTTTTACCACGTTACTTAAAAATCGAAAACGGAAAAAATAAAATAAAATAAAAATAGATAAATAAATAAACAAAATGACAATAAAATAAGTAAAATAAATTAGCCCAAACAAATTACCAAATCATACCTGTTAGAATAAACGAAATAGAATAAAAAATTAGAAAAAAAAAATTAATGAACCCAAATAAATAAAGTAAATAATAAACATATTAGCAAATCATTATGACCAAAATATTAGTTAGACTATAAAAAATCAAACCAAAAATCGGACGAAAAAAAATAGCTATAACTGTTATATAACGATAAAAAAAATACTACGTTACTTAATAACCGAAAAGAGAAAATAAACAGTATAACAAGTAAATAATAACAAGTAAAATTAATTGATCTAAAGTCATCCAAATTAATAGATAAACTAACAAACCGATCCCGATAAACTAACCGTTAGAAAAGACAAATAAAGATAATCAATCCAAATAAATATATGAAGTAATAAACAAATTAAAAACTGCCAAAATAATAGTTAGAATAAACTACAACAATCAACCTCAAAATTGAATAAATAGCTTTAATTATCTTCCCAAACCAAAACAAAACTATTAAATAAGCGATATAAACAAATTTTTACTACGATTAAAATAAAAATAATAAATAAATAAATATATAAGATAAGAAATAAAAAAAAATAAATAAAAAATAAATAAAAACAAGCAACATAATTTGACCCAAATAAATAATAAGCAAATAAACGACTTCCGGTAAAATACTCACAATGCACCACTGACCTGTATATATAAATAGACGAGAAAAATAGCAGCACTCGTGGCCTGACGATTGCATCTAGCATGAAACAGACTGTCGCCTCTAAGCGTTGACTTCTATGTTCACTTATATATATATATATATATATATATATATATATATATATATATATATATATATTATTTTATTTCACCCCAAGCAAGGCGGGAAGTCACTATAGACGCAAGGGGTTACAGAGGAGTTGGAGCCAGAGCAGATAGGAGTGATAGAGGAAAGGATGAGGAGAAAGATAGTGGATAGATCAAGGCAACTGGAGATGGCAATTGACATTACATTTGAATAGTTGGAGATTATAGCTATTAGGGAAACAGGAATAGGGAAGGGAGTTCTACAGGCGAGAGGTGCGAGATATGAAGCTATTGGAGTAGAAGAGATGGCTACATTTAACAGTTTCAACAGTGAAAGGGTGAGAGCGGGATGCCAGCCTCGTGGGACGCTTGAATTCATGGAGTCTGGGAACCAGAGAAAGCAGCTCTTCGGAGCAATTAACATGAAAGTATTTGTAAAAAAGACAGAGAGAGGCGACGACACGTCTGTGAGAGAGCGACTGCAGACGAGATGCCAGATCAGGGACAATTACATTGCATATCCGTCTCTGGATCATATCAAGAACCCCGAGGCAAACAGAAGAGGGTCCAGACCATATATGGCAGCAATACTCCATGCAAGGGCGAATGGTTGATTTGGAGATTTGAAGGATCGATGCTGGAGGCAATCGTCAGGCGGCTTGACGATTGCGTCCAATATGAAACAGCCTGTCGCCTCTGAGTGTGACTTCAATGTTCACATTTATATTTAAATACGCTCTATCTCTGATATTGAGCACTTTATCGCATAAATATAGCACACCTTAAAACTATATTTCTTTATATGTAATATTGTAATTATTTTTTAAAAATATGATTCCATCGCGACACAGAAAGTATTGTTTCGAAACTAGACTCAAGTCTGAAAGTTAATTCCAAAATTAAACTTAAAATTTAGAGTATAGTTTCATTCTCAAGCGATGAAGCATCAAAAAATGTGCATATATAATATATATATATATATATATATATATATATATATATATATGTGTGTGTGTGTGTGTGTGTGTGTGTGTGTGTATGTGTCTCTGAGTATTTATGTGTGTGTGTGACAATTTTTTAAAATTGGCGCCGATGCTACACTGATTCTAGACAAAAGCCTGGCGAACGCAACATCGATTTAAGGCAGACCACAAAAATACTATTCTGATCTTAGCCAGGTGTGCTGGTCCCTAAATAAACCAACCATGTCATTTTTCACACGTGATATCTAAGAATAACCCTCTCCTAGACGTATCAATGTTTAAAAAATTAAAGATTCTTTCGTGCCGGAAGTTTTTCTAGACATTTTCTCCTCTAATTAAGATTTCTTTTCTTCGTGAAAACTACAAGAATATTTGTCTAAAGTTTCTACACACTTCGCAGGGTTTCAGAAAGTTGGACATTTTAACTGGTTCGATGAAAGTGATGCTGGGTTGTCTTAAGGCCGAAATTGAGAAATGTTCTTCAAACAAACTTATCACCTGAAGATCGTAAAATACTTCAATAAAAAAATTAAGAAAAATCAATACAACGATAGAAAGGTAACTAGGAATCCTGAAATATAATTTACGGAGAACGGATGTACAAATAATATAGACAGAACACAAAAGACATTTACTGGCTTATGGATCAAGAACCTGCTTCAAGAACATTGCTTGGATCTAAGTTTGTTATGTTGGTGCGACTACAGATAATTCCCAGCATCCCTCGTTCGTGCGCATGTGTAGTGGTACCAACATAACAAATTTAGTCCGATGAAGTCCTAAATGACGAAACGCATCAAAAGAAACTTTACATTTTCCACCAATAATAAAACCCCGGATTATGCACCCAACGTGTTCTTTTTTATTTTCTGCAGACCTACACACTTATGTGTGCATATATATATATATATATATATATATATATATATATATATATATATATATATATGTGTGTGTGTGTGTGTTTATATGTGTGTGTGTGTGTGTGTGTGTGTGTGTGTGTAGTTGTAGTTGGAGCCCTGGGATTGATTGCAAAAGATTCCAACAGACTCATTGAAGGAATCCCTGGTAGCCCATGTCTTAAAGAAATACCAAAAAAATGTACTCGCAAGTACGAAGGTTGCGGGGCTGAGGTGAATTTTCGTCCCTACCCGGGTGTACGCGCTCGGGTCCCCACATTAATCCGACCTTGTGTCACATCTCATTCTCGTGGGGGAATGAGTAAACACCGCAAGTACGAAGGGCTTTATCTATGTAAAATATGTGTGATTCTTTTTTAAATTGCTCAGTGAAAAATGTCATGTCCATTTCTAACTTTAGGTCTCTGGTCGGGACCCAGAAAGAAATGAGGATATACCAGAAACCAAAAGAAATAGAATGATAATAATAATAATAATGAAATAAGTGCGTTAATATATCAGGTTCTGCGATAGCTGAACATTTGATTAAAAACCATCAGTGTGTATATAACATTTTCTCATTCCCGAGTAAGGCTAATATCGATTATGACTTGAAAGTTTTGGAATCAGTGTACATTTTGTTCTACAAGTCATCTCTCTGTAAACAGGTTGGTGGGCATAAAATAAATTATCCTTTAATTATCCTTTAATTTTTCTTGCATATAATATTAGACTGGGGTATATATAAATTTTTTTAGTCACTTTGCGTATTTTTGTCCTCGATTTTTGCACTGATTAGCAGCGACCGAAAAACCCGTTTAGTAGTTACCATTTGACGGTAAAATATATTTTTACCACTCGTTTTTGTTATGAATTGTTTCTTTTTCTAATGAAATGCTTATTAATAAAATTTTGTGCTCTTGCTAAAATATTTCAATAATAATAATAATAATAATAATAATAATAATAATAATAGAAATAATAATAATAATAATAATAATAGAAATAATGATAATGAACATGAAAGTAAGGGCTTTATTATTATCGTGTATGGAACGAAACCAAAACCTCTTGTAAAGACATTAGAGAAGTTGAAACAAGACAGAACCCGACATTAGTAATATCTGTGAGAATCTTGAAGGATGTGTTGAATAAATGGTGGAGACATTCAATCCCTAGCGATGACCACCAGATGAACCACATGGAAAGATACACATAATAATCAATAACAGAAAGGAATAATAAATAAAAAAAAATCAATCAAGCTTACACAATTTTACTATTTTCTCTGTTTATTATTAGAAATGCTAGCTGTATTAAATAGTAGAATAAACTGGGCTCTTATGCTTTAGTTGGCAACAAATCTAGGAGAAGGAAAACTCTAAATTAAAAAAAACAAGCAAAACAAAGTATATAATCTATTTCTGTTTTGTATGAATGAAAATAATAATAAAAAAAAAAGATAGGAGCGAAACTTGCAATTCCATCCTGTAAAAATCGTACTTGTTAAAATATGATTAGCGTATAAACTTAGGAACGGATCGAACCCAAGATGTAGCGTTCATAAGAATATGTATCTTCCCCCTCTCTCTCTCACGCACGCGTAGTGTAGTACGCTGCCTTTGTGAGCTTCCGAGTCGGCGTCTGTCGAACTCTCTGCTTTGGCAGAGAGGAACCCGGACGAAGCTTTGCCGAAGGGCAAGGTTTCGTCCGGGGAAGTAGACAGGGCCTGAACCCGTCTAGGCAGGTTCAAAAAGGCTATATTTTTGGCTGAGCCTACGGGCTCGGAGATACCCACATTAAACCGGCCTTGTGCCACATTCTATCCTCGTGAGTGGATCGATAAATACTAAGCATCAAGTGGGGGAGTGCTAATCGGACTCGATTATCAAAACACGGATCCACATTCCCACCAACTTGTGGGACTACAGGGCGCTTGTACAACGAAGTTAAGAGAGGCAATTCAAAATTTCAAAACCTAAATGTTATTTCACTCTTTGATTGGACGCCCCCCGCCGCCAGGGCCTTCGTTTCATCTGCACCACCTCTGCACCAGATCTTTCAGGATATAAACATAAATAAATAAATTTATTTAAATTGAAGGGACAACAGCTTTTAATTGTACTGAATGTGTTAAGCCAATCTGAATACCTCGAGAACAGGTTGCGCAGCACTGATGTTAGCAACCTGTCAGAGAAGACCCGACTGTGCAAGCATCAACAGACACTCATCCGTGACATTACTCAGTCGATAGTGAAATGTCATTTAAGAGCTCGTGTGCCATAATCTATCAAGACAGGCAGCTCTCGCCCAGATATGGTAGCAAAAATGAGCAATAATTTATTCTTGTCCATGAGCACTGTAAGGTCGCTAATATCACGTACGAAAAGTAAATTAAAAATAATAATTATCTATGAAGACACCGATGGCTTGTTTCGTTGTTACTCCATCCCTGCGGCATTGTCCCAGAGTAATTTACAAGATCGATCCTAACGGGATATATCCTATTGTACCATACTAACACGAACTTAGTAAGTACTATTTTGAACATGCTTGGCGTCTGAGGTAATAGCAAATTTACCACAAGCATCAATGTTCACTATTTTAACCTGGATGAAAGCCAAAATTTCGAATAGCAATTATCAAAGGGAATACTAGGAAGATTGTGTTGAGCCAATCTTTAGAGAGAAGACCAATTGGCTCAACACGAATCTAGTAGTATTTTTTCGCGTTTAGTTTAGTGCTGTATTAAACTAATATAATTTCAGATTGCATTTTTTTCATAATAAATAAGATAACTTTATTAAAACCTGTTGAAACAACCTAAACATTTAACTCAAACTTTGTTTTGATGGCTCAATTAATTAAAAGTTGACAATTTTTTTTGAGATTTATGTAATTTACATAATAATTCAGACGGATTTTAAGCTAAATAAAGGTCGTAATAAGATTTGTTTTTTTTTTTGCAATGACATACAAGATAAGCAAGATGTTTATATACTACTAGTTCATGTTTACCGTATTCGTACAATAATCTATAAACTACATCCGCGTCCTGGGTAAGACGATGAACTACGTCGAACAGTAAGTCCTCTGATCAGTAGGTTTTGAGGTGCGTGGAACGACCTCTTAATTGCTGGTATTCCCAGGTCCACCCTGATCTGAGGTGGTAGCGCATGTTACGGTCCCAGCTATGGGTAAATAGTTAACCCCTAAACTGGGGTCAAAACACTATGAAAGTGTACAAATAGGTCTTAATACCAGAAATACTTTGTAAAAAATTATTACCAGCAATACATTTTTGAAGAAAGGTTATTACCAGCAATACATAATTACCATTTTTGAAAAAAAATATTACCAGCTATACATTTAAAAAAAAATTACCAGCAATACATTTTTGAAAAAAAAAATTACCAGCAATACAATTTTGAAAAAAATTACCAGCAATAAAAATCTTGTCGGCATTAAATAACCCATTGAGGTTGATATGCCGTAAAACAAACCAAAGCAAACCAAACAATACTTTAATTAACATGAACTATAGAGACATTCCCTAATTTGAAAAGATGGATGTTTTTCTATGTTATTTTACAATTTTTCTGATGTGTTTATTTATTGTCTTTGAAATAGCGCTGCTAAAACGAAGTGACAGAACGAGAGAGACGGAGAGAAAGTAAATAATTGGGAAGTAATCTACAAAAATGCAGGAGAAAGGGGAACTTTGAAAATTATATCTTAAATATAATTTTGAGATTTTGGCAAGAGACGTGTGTTTGTGAAGTTAGAGGAGAATAAATTAAAGTTAAGGATTAAGAAGAAGATTCCCTAACTAATAAAGAGGCAAACAGGATGTTGGAAATATATTGTATTTCTGAAACTAGAGATTGCCATCGGAATATGAGGAAGGATGTAGCGGGTTTCAGTGCCTTTTCATTTATCCGTGAATTAACGAATCAACAGATAGCAAGAAGGCGAGCAGATTTCCTTTTAAAAAAGAATTTGACTCGATTTTCCATTGAGAATGTTTGCTTCTTAAGAATCGCACTGCTAGATAGTAACGAGCAAAAGGATTTGAAGTCTGTCACTTTCTGTTTTCTGTTCCCTCTCCTTCACTGACAAGTAGTCGGTATAATTTTCTTTCGAATAGTAATAGAATCAGTCATGACAAGACATACAATTTGTACTGTTTAACACTACAAGAAAAAAATGACTCTCTTGGTGAAGTGACGGTTAATTTGATTTTCAACAAAAGGCACAGACAATCCAATTTTGGAATATTTCTCTGAAGGAAGCGGTAGAAACTAACATTGTGACACAACCGACTCGACCCACCATTTCGAACAACATACCAACCGATATATCACGTCTTGAAAATGTTACAGTTTTGACATTCTGTTTTCGCTGTTTACGGCCAAATCGTACTGAAAACACCGATTCTCGTTCGATTACCGAAGTTAAGCAATGTCGAGTTCGGTTAGTACTTAGAGGGAGAACGGAGTACTGTAACCAACCTCCTACAATCTAACATATGTTTCGACTTTAAATAACCGACAAAGCGTTGATAAGTTTTAAAATCAAACAAATCTACTTTCTCTTTTTGTGTACAGAGACACACATATACTTTGGTTTGAGATACACACACACACATATGCGCCCACACATGTACACGCACACATATACTCGCACGCACACACACACACACATATTTATATATATGAAGATAATGAGTGTCTCTATAGCTTTGTATCGAGTGAAATTTAGTATATATATAAGTTGGTCTTCGAGTTCAAGTAAAAACCAGGCGTTGTGGTGTAGCAGATATCGGCTCAGAATGAGAACCCGGAGAGCCGAGTTCGAATTCTAGTCGGGTTCGTTACATTCACTTGCGTGCAAATACCCTTAGGAAAGGTACGAATCCACCTCTTTCCCCAGCTATGTCTTAATAGCAGAATAGACTATAGCCTTGGTTGGCAATCAGTCTACCGCACTTACAAACGGTAGCCTACTGCGGGAATATCTTCAGCTTAGTCAGTCATGAATCGAAAGAGATATCATCGCCCAAGCGTGTATCGCGTGGTGGCACTTAACTGATAGATAGATAGATTGATAGATAGATAGATAGATAGATAGATAGCATACTCTCTCTATTCACATTTCTTCCAGTAAACATCTATATCTATATCTATATCAATTCGAACATTCATTTGTTTTAATCTGAAATCCTAGATTTCTTTTACTTTGAGGAGTATGATTCCTGTGACAATGGGTATAGAACCGCGAACTTTCAAAATCTGCGTTCTTACCATTTAACTCTACCAGCGCATTCAGTGAACTTTTTATTGTATGTCAGTCTCGTTTGCTTCTACCGACACAAGAATGCGTCAAATATATTTTATTTGGGAAAATGTGGACGACAGAAATGTCTCAGGGCAAGAGGAATTCGGAAAGCGACTGTCAGACAGAGTTTACAAATATCGGAAAGTGTGAAATCTAATTCTGAAGAACTGACTTTCAAGACGGGAACATTTGGAACTTGAACAAAAAGGACAAGTCTGATATGGTAATCAATGTGAAGCTGTTCATATCTTGTTAGAACGATCTATCTATCTATCTATCTATCTATCTATCTATCTATCTATCTATCTATCACACTCTGTTAATATCTATGTTAATATGTACCTCTGTTGATATGTACTTCTGTTAATATGTACTTCTGTTAATATCTATCTATCTATCTATCTATCTATCTATCTATCTATCTATCACACTCTGTTAATATCTATGTTAATAGGTACCTCTGTTAATATGTACTTCTGTTAATATCTATCTATCTATCTATCTATCTATCTATCTATCTATCTGTTAACATCTATATATCTATATGTCTGTTAACATCTATCTATCTATCTATCTATCTATCTATCTATCTATCTATCTATCTATCTATCTTCCACAGAGAACCCTCCTTGCCTCCCATTAGAATGTCTGATGCTCAACTCTTCGAGAGCGCCTCTCTGCACTTGCTTGGTCTTACACTGTCCGCTGACCCGAGATGGAACAAATACATTGACTCAATAGCTTCATCTACTGCAAGGAAAGTAACATCTATCTATCTATCTATCTATCTATCTATCTATCTATCTATCTATCTATCTATCTCAGTTTATTCTCTTCATATCTATCTATCTATCTATCTATCTATCTATCTATCTATCTATCTATCTAAGTTCAGGTTAGACCATAATCCTTGTGATATAATTTTATCTTCATTTTTGCAAAAGAAAAACATTTAATGCAATGTTTACTATTAATAAGTTATCGTATAATCATTAAGCTGCCATTATATGTCACATAGTTCTCTATGACATTCCAGATTTATAATTACACAGATGTCAGTACAGATGATTTTGAATGTTTATAGAAATACCCCAAGCATTTTGACGCAGCAAATATCCGTTTGACGAAATTCCTATAAGATCAGATTTAAGATATCGAGAAATAGCACGTGAGATTTGCATGTTAACTATTTCTACTGCAGGTGCCCCATTAACTAAATAATATACTTATTGTATAGACGAAATATGTCTGGAAAGTATTAAAATAGCCTAACTTGAGTCATTTCGCCTTAGTCCGCTTCATAGTACTTCCTTAATATCTTATCTCAGACACTTATTACAGTGTCTCTCCAATGTTTCAAAATAATTTACCAAATTCTGTTTTGAGATCGTCATCGATTGCTTCGCCACGTTCTCTTTAATCTCGTCCGTAGTCTCAAATCGCCATCTCTTTCAATGATTATGTTAATTTTAGGAAGTGCTCTCATTTACCAACCACAGAGAACCCTCCTTGCCTCCCATTAGAATGTCTGGTGCTCAACTCCACGAGAGCGCCTCTCTGCGCCTGCTTGGTCTCACACTGTCCACTGACCTGTGATGGAACAAATACATTGAATCAATAGCTTCGTCTATCGCAAGGAAAGTTGGTTCTCTGTGTCGTACCAGAAAGTTTTTCTCGCCTGAGTCCATCCTTCAAATCTTTAAATCAACCATTCGCCCTTGCATGGAATACTGCTGCCATATATGGTCTGGAGCCGCCGCTGTTCGTCTCAAGGTCCTCGACAAAATCCAGAGACGGATATGCAATGTGGTTGGTCCTGGTCTGAGATCTCGCCTACAGTCACTTTCTGACAGACGTGCTCTCGCTTCCCTTTGTCTTTTCTACAAGTACTTTGCCGGTAACTGCTCCGACGACCTATTTTCGCTGGTTCCCTAAATGCATGGATTTAAGAGTGTTACTAGGTTGGTATCTCAGTCCCACTCTTTCACTGTTGAAACGGTTGAATTTAGCTTCATGTCTCGCACTTCTCGTCTGTGGAACTCCCTTCCTCTTACTTCCTTCCCTGACAGTTGAAATGTCAATATTTAAATGTAATCTCAATCGACATCTTCTGATGCCTTGATCTAATTACCCGTCCTTGTCTTTATCATCTCCTTAATCACGTCTCTTTACTCTTGCTCCTATTCTCTGTAACTCTTTGTGTGCTAGTGGCACTCTCGCCTTGTTTGGAGTGAAAAAAAATCGCAATTTTCGAAATCTTCAATGCAGTTGGGAGCTGATACGATGTTTAATTTAAACTCCTTATATTTTTAATACGATGGCCGCAGAGTACACATGCGTACTTAATGATCTCTTCTTACCGACAGAGTCACCTCACAGAAGTTTGTCTGCTTACACATGCGCAATAGCCTCCACTCTGACGGCTTGCAAAGTTACATAATGCTCACGATGCCGGTTCTCATGACATTTAACATTTTTCCTTTTTTATTGGTAACTCTGGGATCAAGCTGTATTCTCTTGTTTCTTGAGTGCTGTCAAAGTTCCATTAACAATAACAAAACAGCATAGCGTACAGAGAGTAAAGTCACTCCAGAATTCACTCATAATTCCATCACCATCATACTTATGATCGACCATTCTCGGTGTTTCTTGTCGTAGATCATACCCCAAAAAGAAAGAAAATAAAATAAAACTGTCGTGGTCAGGCCAATGAAGACTAGCGCGCTTTTCGTCTGTCCAGGTTACATTCTGCAGATCAGTGCATTCCTTGAGGATCATTTCTGCACACTGGCATCTGGATTCTTTGCGCAGTTTACACAAAAAAATGCTGTCGGCTTTGTATACGAACAGCACTAGGCAAGATATTGTGAATATATTATTAGAAGATTTCAGTACGTATTGCACTTAGCTTATTGTTTATGTCATTCTCAGAAGTTCTTCTGACAGATGTTCTACAGCATGACATAAAATTTGTCGTCTTTTCCATTTAGGACTCTACATTATCTTGTCAGCTCCTATCCGTGTTTCACCATAAATGTCAGAATTCCTAAAAAAAAAAAAGAAGTTGCAGACCACACGAATAGACAGAGATTTTCCTAAATCGTGTTGAGAAAAGATTTGCAACTTTTGCAAGGATCTTGGAGTGCTATCATCAGGCAGTTTAGTTCCAATTTACCGATCTATTGATCTATGGCTTACGGCAACATCACGTTGAAACATTGGTTCTTGTACGTTCACCGAAGTTAAGCAACGTCGTGCCTGGTCAGTAGCTAGATGGGTGACCGCTTGGGAATTCCAAGTTCTGTAAACTTGATTGTGCGAGTGGAGTAATGTTTAACGGTCATAAACCCGTTGAAAGACCGGTTCCCGTACGTTCACCTAAGTTAAGCAACGTCGTGCCTGGTCAGTATCTAGATGGGTGACCGCCTGGGAATACCAAGTTCTGTAAAGTTGGTTGTGCGAGTGGAGTAATGGATAACGGTCATAATCCCATTCAAACACCGGTTTTGTACGATCACCAAACTAAGCAACGTCGTGCCTGGTCAGTATCTAGATGGGTGACCGCTTGGAAATTCCAAGTGCTGTAAACTTCGATGTACTGGTGGAATAATGGATAATGGCTCAGCATTGTTAATCGGAGTTTCAGTTCCCCATGGATTCGTTATATTCCCTTACAGACAAATACCTTTGGGAAAGGTATGAATTCACCACTTCTCCCCCCAGCTATGGGTTAATTACTATAACTTCTATTACTAAATCATTATTATCCTCAAAGAAAACAAACTCTAAAAGTACTTTCTGATTTTAAATAATCTGCAAAGTGTTGATAAGCCGTAAAAAAACGAAACAGTCGATCAATCAACCACTGCTATATTGCTTTTTCGTACTTTTTATAAAATAGATGTAGATAGAGGTGTATTTTTGGTAAAAAGGAAAACGTAAAGAATATAGATTTCCATACATTAACATCCATGTGCTGCACTGCTTAAGGACATGGTCGATCAAGGCTCCCTGGCCTTTGTTGTTTTAAGCAACATTTGACTATTTAGCTTCCTCCCACATGTCTGCTCTGCTAACTATTCACACAAACTAATTAGTTAACTAGCTCGCCGTATCCGTCTACCCCACTTTTTCTCAATCCGACCTGATAGTACTAAGTTTTCCAAGCCGTTCTTCCTCATAATGTGCCCCAGACATTTCAATTATCACTTTCTGATTTTGAGTATAGGCATCATTCTCATTCCAATTTTCGTTAGTACTTCCTCGATTCTCACGTGTTCTGTCTATGGTATTCTTAACTCTCTCATTTCAAGTCTCTTTTTTATCTGTAAAGAAATTATTCTGTATCGACTGTCACACAGCGGGATGGGTATGACATCGCTCTTCAGTATACTTTTCTTTGTTTCTAATGAAATATTCCTGTCTTAATACTTTGCTTAGTTTCTGGTTGACATCTTTTACTGTTATGATGTGCCTTCACATTTTCCGTCGTCCTCTGCCGAGATCGTATAATTTCTTCTTGATTCGGATGTCTCCAATTCGAAGCTCACACCTTTGGCGTCACTCTTGCTCATAGATTATGTCTTCTTCGAGTTAATTGCAAGAAGAAAGAAGAAAGGGCTAAACATGAATTGCAAGACGACAGAAAAAGAAGAGCACAACATGCGGATTACAAATTGGAAATTCCAAGTACAACAAGTTAAATGCCTGGGAAGTGTTTTAAAACACCAAAATTTGAACTTGAATTGGGATGGCGAAAGATACCTTCCCTAAAGCTAAGCAAAATATTAAGAAACAGGAAAATCTCGTGAGAAACGAAGAAAAGACTACTTAACTTTTATGTGATATCAGTCATTCTATATGACAGTGAAGGCTGAAAAATCTCCTCACAGATGAAGAAAATACTTGAGGCAACAGAAATGTGGTTCTACAGAAGGATGCTGAGAATATCATGAACTGAACATGTGAGAAAATGGAAACAAAAAGGACACGTATATTGAACACCAGAAAGAGATAGTCGAAATTTCTACGGCTAATAATGAGGAAAGGGTACTCGGAAAATTTGACACTCACTGTACATATTGAAGGCAAGAGGGACAGAAGAAAACATCGCATAACCTACCTAACGAGATTGTGTAAATAGTTGGTTTAGGAGAGATAGCAAATGACAAACAAAGAGGTACAATGGACTGGAAGTTGTGGAGAGTCATGATTGTCAACGTCCCGAAGGGGCATGGCATATAGAAGAAGAACAAGCTTATGTAAGTAGTTGGCAGAACAGGGGTTAGGAGAGATCGTGAAAAGAAAAAAAAAAGAACAGCAAAGGATAGGAAATTGTGGAGAGTCATGATCATAGATACAGGCTTGCATAATAAATGTATATATTTAATATAAATATAGTTAACAAACTTTGCTTAATCCAACAAAGATGAAATGAAGGAAAACGAAAATAATAGTAGTCTGTCTTCGAAATTCTTGTTTTTACCCGCGTTTGAACACTTAGGACGACGAATATACTCAGTTGTCACCGAAAGAAACCATTATTTACATTATTCGGACTATTGTCCTCATATTTGTTGCCATATTTATCAAACGTTTCGGCCGTTGTACGCTCCAGCCTTCTTCAGGTGGTTGGAATGTCAAACTGAACCTTTTATTTCGCTCATTGGGGTAGACTGTTCTAGTTCCACGTGTCATGTCTAATGGATCTCAGTTATCAGTTACCTCCTGCTAATTCTCCTCTCCAAGTTCTCCATCGCCTTAACCAGGTATTGAACTCACAACTCTTTGAGCCCTGTCACTGGATCTAACTAACGCCTTTATCCACTGTGCCATGTGTCCTTGAGAAGAAGGCCGGAGCGTACAACGGCCGAAACGTTGTGATAGATATGGCAACAAAGATGAGGACGATAGTCTGAACAATGTAAAGAGTGTACATAATACCTCAGACAGATACGAAAGAAACCATATCTAATTAATATATTGATAAATATGAAGCTGTGTCTCGAGAGAGCAAAATGGTCGGTTCCTTGTACAAATCCTGAAAGGGACTGACTCTTGCTGTCATGGTCTGTCTTTACAAGAGTCAGTTCAGAACAAATATGGAGTACGACTGCTATACCTGGGCTGAAGCTACACAATCTTCCTTTTCCAGCCTTGACAGATTTCAAATGCGTCTACGTGGCTCTGTCAGTGATGAATTATCCACCCTGCGACCCTTTTGCACAGTCGAAACGTCGCAAGTCTATCGCTATTCTATCACTGTTTCCATAGAAAATATCATGATGAGTTTCATTCCCTAGTTCCACCAGTTCAGACCTTTACGGCGACAACTCGTCATGCCATGTACAGTATATTCTTTCTATCCGTATTCCATTACTAAGAAGGAAGTCCCTGTTACATAGGAATAAAGTGTCGCTGCCGACACTTGAGATTGAACATAGATCGTCAGAGAATAAACACAGGCGATACCATTATTGGATTAAGTGGATCACGTGACCATAGAGCAAACGCATATATAGGAAGTTGCGTGACGTCTAATTGATCGGCAGTTTCTAGTCTATTTTCTATTACTATACGGATCGCCATTTCTAATCTATCCTCTATTAACATACGGATTGCTATTCTCTTCTCTATTCACCATACTATTTCTCTATTCGGATCACTATTCGGTGATTACTATTCGAGCGAATACTATTATTGCGAGTGATATTCGAAGGCGTCTGAAACCAGCATTGTTCAACGGCGTACTATAGATGTATCTGCGATTACAAAGTCTCTACTACAACGAGCATTACGAAAGTGACAACGAGTATTCGTTGGCATCACTTAAGCGGCAACGAGTGTTCGTTGGCATCATAAAAGTTCCATTCGAAACAAAAAAAGCTCTTCCCAAGAGCTGCTCCATAGTGGAACTCTCAAGAGGATGCTTTCCTGATCACTGTAATCTTAACCACTACAAGTCTAGGCTCAACCGATCCCGACATGCAACAACCTTATTCAGTATTCTAACATGAGTGTCTCTTAGGGCTTGTATTCGGCAAACAGCAGTAAATAAAAAAAAAAAAACATTGATATGAATCTGGTGAATTAAAAAAAAAAGGTGGTGGTAGCGGAGAGTTTATTTCACCAATCGTGCGCAGGTGAGGCGAGGCCGGAATCTCTTTTCTTGGACGCCTTCCTTCTTTCCGCCGCCAATGTTGCCCAAGGGAAACACTGTCGTGGATACTGATCGTGACGCATGTCGCCGCAGAATTTGTTAGAACGAAATTGGATGTAAGTTTGAACCGCTTTTGTTACTCCAGCTCCGCATTTTATCCTCAGGGTTTATTCCAGAATTCTTTCCCAAGATTGGGTATTTAGGTTTGAAAAATCAGAGCTTGCCTTCACTTAGACATCTCTTTCTAACTAATTCCGTTTAACCGATTTAGGTATTACATCTAACATATATCTATAGCATACATTTTTAGTATAGAAATTTAAAAAAAATACACGTCTGAATATTTCGTTTTTTAGCCCCTGAACCGTATTCTGAATATACAGCGCTGTTCGATAAAAGTGACTCACCTGATTTTTTTTTTACTAAATGTTCTCTTCTCCAATGAAACGAAAGTTGAGCTAAATTCAAAGAAGAAGCGATCTAAAATCCGAAGAAGAAGCTTTGAAAGCTCTTTGAATTTAGCAGTAAGTACTGTCAAGCATCCATTCAGTATAATGTTCTGGGGATGCTTTTCTTTTCATTGAACTGGTTTCTTAAAACCTATTGAAAAGACCCTCAGTAGCGAGCAGTAAAAGAGAATTTTACAGTCTTGTCTGCTCCCTTCTTCGGAAAGGGTGCAAATCGACCCCACCACGCTCATTTTTATGCAGGATAATGCTCCGTGTCACAAATAAAAATTGATGAAGGAATACTTTGATGAAAAGCAGGTGAGTGTTATAATATGTCCGCCCCAATCTCCTGACCTCAACCCCATAGAAAACTTATGGAACATTATAAAGTACAGGCTCTCGAGAAAGCAGTTGAGCAACAAAGAGGATTTGATTGTGAATTTCATATCCGAATGGAATTCAATGCTTGGAGATGAGATTTGCCAGAACCTAATCAAGTCAATACCAAAAAGGGTTGAAAATGTTATTCAAAATAAAGGAGGACACATAGATTATTAAATATTTCGAACTATATTACCTATTATAAATAAATTATACCTCTATTATTCTTTATTTAAAGCTGTTCGGTTATGTTTCTATTGACTACTAGTTGCAGGAAATAAGTGAGTCATTTTTTTGCATAGAGTTTTTCTCTAAATCTCATTTACATCCAAAATTATAATTATCAATAGAATATCTTAGGGTGAATAAACTTTTTACTAGGTGGTCGGGAAGGGGTCTTTTTATTAGTATCATTAAAAATTAGTTTGACCCCAAAAATAATAGGCGAAAAAAAATTTAAGTAAAAAAAATCAGGTGAGTCACTTTTATCGAACAGCACTGTATTAGCCAAAAGTGATGCTTTCATATTGTTACATCAAATAAGCAAAAACGACTGAATACTTTTTGTCTTGTCGTGCGAAACTAAATATGAACACATCTAATATAACTTCCTGTCGTTACCGAGATATTTCTTAATAACCATATGAATTATATTGAAAACTGAGGTTTCCTATTGTTTTGATTATAAATATGAATTCAAGCCAGGCAACTCAATAATGTATTATTCTTTGTCTCGTCTTTGTAAAGTGACGTAAAATAATTGAATTGATATAAAGGACTATTAGTTGAGACTTTAGAAGAACCCTTTCATATTGGAACGTATTCGCTCAGCAATGTGATAAGATAAATATTTATATCGCTCGGGTATTCGGGATTAACCATGTCTGGTATTAGAAAATGAATGAATTTAATTCATAGTCATACTTCTGCAACGTTTGGTATTAAAACTCTTCAGTTGGTTTTTAACATCAAAAACGATATTTCAAAATTGGAAAACGGTCGATTGAACATGAAATCGCAAAACATTGTAATACTTGTTTGTTTTTTACAATAATGTTCACCCTGTACAGGCCCAAGAGTCACTCGAGGTATAGGGTTACAGAGTAACAGGTTAGGGGGACAAGTTATGAGCTTATGTGTGGAAGATAAAGGTAATCCCTAGACTTGAACAGGTTAAGATTGTAGTAACCTAGGTCACATTGAATTTGGATTTACTTTACACAGAATTTACTTTTCACAGAATCTTTCTTCTTTTTCTTTCTTTCTTTCTTTTTTTCAGATCCCATGATCTTCTTTTATCTTTCTTTTCAGGTCACAGAAACTTCTTTCTTTTTTTCAGTTCACAGACTTTGCCTTCTTTCTTTTTTATTTTCAAATAACATAATCTTCTTCCTTTGCATTTTCTTTTCAGGTAACAGAATCTTCCCTCTTTCCTTCCTTTCATTCTTTTCAGATCACAGAATATTCTTTCTTTTTTATTCCATCATTATTCTTTCTTTCTTTTTTAATTCTTTCTTTCTTTTCAGATAACATAATTGTCTTTCTTTTTTCTTTTCAGATAAAATGATCTTTTTTCTTTGTATTTTTCATGCTTTTCAAATAACATAATCTTCATTCGTTCGTTCGTTCTTTCTTTTTTATTCTTTCTTTTTTTCTTTTTTTTCTTTCTTTTCGTGTCACAAAAAGCTTCTTTTTTCGTTCTTAACGGATCACAGCATTTTCTTTCTTTTAGGATAAGTAGTTGTGACAACTAACGGCGCTACGTTTGTAGTGATCAAAGAAACATTGAATTTACTTTACATATATACTATATTATATCAACAATTTGTCCCGATGTTTCATGAGAGAAGATTTTAGAAGAGGATATACAGAATAACAGTCGAGCAGGGTTTGGTAGGCAGTTTACCATATCTAATGCATGTGGAAATTTCCCGACATACCTGGAGGTCGATGAAGGATCAAGGTTTCTATGAGGGTCTAAAAAGTTTAGGGAGCTTCTTAGCTGGAGTTTTTCGTTTTAATTACAATGGCAGACTAAAGAGTAACAATGCTTCAACATTTTGCCGTAAAAATATTTCTTACGAATCATAGAACGTAATGTAGGTTTCTCTGACTTTTTGTTTGTTTGACATATTCCTCCACGGTTCCCATCGCTAATCTCTGCCTCAACTGAATGTGTCTCCTCCCCAATTATGAGAGAAGCAACGCGACCATATAATATTCTTGAATTTCCTGGAAAGCAAAAGAGAAAGGCAATAAATAAAGAATAGAGCAGAAAATCTGGGATTTGGAGACTTGAGGATTTCCTCTCTTATCAGTTTTGTTGTGTGAAAACTGGCATCATGTGTTTGCAGCGAACTCTGCACATAGCGATCGAAATATGGGATACGATAATCAGTTGTGACAACACAGCTCGACGTTGATTTCTACTTCTCCCTTCTTCTTCATTAAAATTGTCAGTAACTCCTTTTCTTTTTGGTTCTTTTTTTCTTTCTTTCTTTCTTTCTTTTCAAGGTTACAAAAAGTTTTTTCTTTCTTATCAGAGCGCAGAAATTTCTTTCGTTATTTCTTTCTTCCTTTCTTATCAGATCATATGATCCTCATTCTTTTTCTTTCTTTTTTCCTTTTTCTTTTTTTTGATCACAGAATCTTCCTTCTATTTTCTTTCTTTCTTTCTTTTCATATCACAGAATCTTACTTCTTTTCTCTTTCTTTGATTTCCTTTCTTTCTTTCTTTCTTTTTTATTCTCTTTCCTTATTTCTATCCTTTTCTTTCTTTATTTCTTTCTTTTCAGATCACGGAATCTTCCATCATTTTTGTTAATTCATTATTTTTCTTTCTTTTCCGATCATAGAAACTTCTTTCTTTCTTTCTTTCTTTCTTTCTTTCTTTCTTTCTTTCTTTCTTTCTTTCTTTTCCGACCGCAGAGTCTTCCTTCTTTTTCCTTCATTTTTTCTTTTTTTACTTTCTTTCTTTTCAGATCACAAAATCTTTTTTATCTTTCTTTTCAGATCACTTCTTTCATTCTTTCTTTCTTTCTTTCTTTCTTTCTTTCTTTCTTTCTTTTCATATCACATAATCTTTTATCTTTTCAGATAACAGAATCTTTCTTTCTTTCCTCCTTCCTTCTTTTCAGATCACTTCTTTCTTTCTTTCTTTCTTTCTTTCTTTCTTTCTTTCTTTCTTTCTTTCTAATCCAGTGCTATAGTCTTTCATCGCAATGTGATTTGTAAGCTCCCGTTCCGAAAGCAGAAGACCATCTATTTCAATGAAATTCGACAGATTACAGAACCATTTTTTCTCCTGCCGTCAATTCCATATATAGATTATCCCTATGCGCATGTCAACGGAGTCAGTTTTTTTTTTAAAGTACAAAGCGGATAAAAAAAGGCGTCTTGAGTTTAAGATTTCTACTTCTTCATTTCACAGTATGCAATTCGTAATACATCAAACGTCACAAATTGGATAAGAAGCAAATATTCTAGCATTCAAAAGATAGGGGTTGTCTTCTTGGCAGAGAGAAAGATCTTTCTCAACAATTATTTATTTTTGATTCGCTGGAACTAAATGTCTTTTCTCATCATGATATTTATTGCTTAGCCTTGGTGCGTGTTTGAGAAGCAATCTGATGTCCGATACGATGAAGCCTCTCTCAGTGGTATTTGCATATTCAAGAAGAAAAAGCAGACCCTCTGCAACCCCTTTCCCAGGAAACAAGATGTCGCAAAACCCTTGCTAATCTCTCGCTATTTCCATGGTGCTTCTGAAGAGCTACATTCATTAATTCTACATGTTCAGGCCATTCCAACAAAGATCCACACCATGTCACTGGGATAAATCATTCCCGTTCTCTTCGTATTCCATTGGTAAGAAGAAAGTTCCATTTGGACGGCTTCTTTCTAAGAACCACCACTTTGCGGGGGAAAAATAACACTCCCGAGAGGGTGCTTCCTCAATCAATATAATCTTAATCTTTGCATATCTCTGGTCAACTGTTATCTGTTCCAGATAGCCATGATTTGAACTTTTTGTTTCTGTCTAATATCCATACAACGACTTCATTCAGTAACCCTCTACCTTGAGTGGCTCTTAAATCTTGTATTATGTGAACAATAATAATAATAATAAATGTGGAAACGAAACCAATAGATCTGTTTTGATTTCTAGACGCTGTTCATCATGAGCAAGCGAACTTGGAGAAGGCGTGAAGTCATTGCTGGAGATGTTGGCAACAGTGAGGAAGGTTGATTTTGGAACCACGGTATGCAGTCTATGATGGCCGTTAATTGGTTACGATAGAAAACTGTTCTTATTAAAGACAACAGAACTGACTATGGCTGGAAGCAGAAAAATCCCCGAATATTCTGCCTTTGAACTTTCACTTTAGTTTGGCTTCTCTCCCTCTAATCGAATCCCGCAATTTTTCCATCGTCCCCACCAAAAGAGTAAGAGGTAGAAGAGGTAGGTAGAACAGGGAGAATCAGCTGACTTCACTGATTTTTCTTAATTCTTTTCTTGCTCACTTAATCTTAACCACTAAATCCTCTTTCAACCAGTTCTAACACGTCCTCTGTGGTATGTATGGAACTGAAGCGGGAAGAGACCTTCTTTGCTTACACTGCTCTATTAATTTCGCTTGTTTACAGTTTGTCTTAAGAAACAAGGGAATGGAATATTTAAAAATTATCACGAGTGTTATTACTGATAATTAATTTTCCATTACGCAAAAAATCTAAGGCATGCAGTGCATACAGGAACCTCGGATGACAAAAGTTTTGACAGTGGCATGCTTAGTTGATAGAAAGCTTGATCGGGTCAAACATAGTACCACATTGATATTTGCATATTCTTTCTTTCTTTCTTTCTTTCTTTTCCGATCGCAGAATCTTCCTTTTTTCTCTCTTACACCTTGTATTAAGTGAACACTAATAATAATAATAATAATAATAATAATAATAATAATAATAATAAAATTGTGGAAATGAAACCAATAGATGTGTTTTGATTTCCAGACTGTTCGTCATGAGCAAGTGAACTTTCTTTCTTTCTTTCTTTCTTTCTTTCTTTCTTTCTTTCTTTCTTTCTTTTCCGCTCGCAGAATCTTCCTTTTTTTCTCTCTTAGACCTTATATTAAGTGAACACTAATAATAATAATAATAATAATAATAAAATCGTGGAAATGAAACCAATAGATCTGTTTTGATTTCCAGACTCTGTTCGTCATGAGCAAGTAAACTTGGAGAAGGAACAGTTGAAATTGTTATGTGTACCCATATAACTTCCGGTTTCTTGCGTTTCCAGGTGAGACCACTCTACACCAAATATCTCACGGTGGATAAAAGTCCTGTTTGATACTGAAACGAGCACCATGTTATGGTGCTAACCATATTAGTCCGTCCTGGGTATGACGATATACTACATCCGTGTCCTGGGTAAGACGATAAACTACGTCCGACAGCAAGGCCTCTGATCAGGAGGTTTTGAGGAGTGTGGAGCCACCTCTTAATTGCTATTGTTCCCAGGTCCACCCTGACCCGGGATGGTAGCAGCTGTTAGGGTCCCAGCTATGGGTAAATAGCTAACCCCCAAACTGGGGTCAAAACACCATGAAAGTGTAAAAATAGGTTTTAATACCAGAAATACTTTGTAAAATTATTACCAGCAATACATTATTACCAGCTATATATTTTTGAAAAAAAAAAACAGTTATATATTTTTTGGTAAAAATATTACGAGCGATACATTTTGAAGAAATGCCAGAAATATTGCCATAAATAGATTTTTGAAAGAAAAAAAATAAAATAATAATAAAAAATTGCCGGCTTTAAATAATCCATTGAGGTTGATATGCCGTAAAACAAACCAAAACATATTAGTATTATAATGTATGCAGTAAAGATTTTTGATGAAAAAGCGCTAATGGCTGGTGTTATCAAAAGACACGGATCACATATTCACTAACATGATCTGATTAAAGGAATACCCAATTAACTCTTTGAAGATCAAAGTTGATTGGAAAGCAAGAGGCTGGAAGAGAGTTCCACAAGCGAGAAGTTCAAGAGAAGAAACTTACAATTATATCTAGCTATTTCAATTGAAAAATGATGAACCTTATTCATCGATCTAATACAAATTTAAATGCAGTACTTGATTGACAGTTAGGTTGCATAATTTTACAGTTGAAATTGTTATATTTAACCATAACTAAGAGCTACTCTCTTTCGAACTTGTCGCATGTGGAAATCTCTTCCGGTTTCTTGCTCTTCAATTATCTTTAACCTTCCAAAATTTAAATGCAATGTCAATCGTCATCTTCTGTCTTCTTAATTCCTATTCTTTTATTGTTCTCTCTCCTTAATAATATTTTTATTTTTCTCATCTTCTTTCATACACAGTAACACCTTGTGCCTTAGTGACTTTATTGTCTTGCCTGGAGTGAAATGATTAAAAAAGAAAAGACAGGAAAAAAAAACCCGTTGCGCATCATGTGCCCAACCATGTTTACGTCATCAAATGTTATTTATTTATTGATTCCTTTTTACGGTTTATCAACAGGTTGCAGGTTATTTAAAGCTAGAAAATATTTTTAGGTTGTAAAAAGTTTTTGAGAGATAATTATGATTTAGTGATAAAAGTGTTACTAATTAACCCATAGTTGGGGAGGCGGGTTAATACCTTTCACATGGTTATTTATGTATAAGTGAATATAACGAAAACAAAAGGAATTTTAATTCGGCTCTTCGATTAGAATTCCGACCCATTACCTTACCCGCAAATCTAAGAATTCGCAAGTGATCACCCATCTTGGTAGTGACCAGGCTCGATATTGCTTAACTCTGGTGATCGTACGCGAACCGGTGTTACAACGTGATGTGGCTGTGATCGTTCATCCGATGCTGATGTGGACGGGGTCAGTGAACGCATATATAAAAACGTCAAGTACTCCAAGACTATTTGCGCTCAAGCACGTCTTCCAAGTGATATTTTAGTGAGATCGGAGATTTTTAGACGGTTTGAAATAGAGAAATCTTTTCCTGTTCAACCCTTCCATTTTTATTCTACGTCTTCTTAAAGCAACGGCTATCGACCACCGCGTTTGTTGTCTACCGCTATCATCACGATAGATTATCAGTGACCATCAGATTCTCAGTCTTCTTTTATGTGCCGTGTCCTTTCAGGACATAAGCAGACATGGCCCTCCACGCCTTTTTGTCCCTTTTAGCTCTTAATAAGTGTTGTCTTTTTGTTATTTCTTCCAAACTCCCCTACCATCCGTTTGCTCAAGCTCATCAAGTATGTTACACGCATTTTTCCTCTGTCTATCTTTCTCTCATGAGTGTCAGATTTTCCAAGTCCTCCTTCCACATCACGTGCCCCAGAAATTTCAACTGCCTCTTCCTGATATCGAGTATAAGTTTTCTTTTTGTTTCCATTATCTCCAAAACTTCGTGGTCGCCTACATGTTCGGTCCATGGTATCCTCAGCATCTTTCTGTAGATCTACATTTCTGTTGTTTCAAGTCTCTTCATTTTTGAGAAGATTGTCCAGCTTTCGCTGCCATACAGGAATGTGGATATCCTATAACAGTGTAGTACTGGTTTTTTGTGTAACAAAAGTTTTCTGTCTCTTTGTTGAGGGGTTCTCCCCTTTTTACACAAATGGACTCACCCAGTATATACATATACTACGGCTACGTGAAGACCCGAAACAAGAGCAAGACCGAAGAATTGAGTCGAGTCTAGAGTGACAGAGTAAAAGGTTGTAGGTAACCGGAAGAGTGAGGGTGAGGTAACAGCGTTGTAGGAGTCACAGTGAGCGAGCACGTAGACTCAGTAAGAAGTCATACAGCGATACTTCAATACCAAAGACTGTATATATATTTTGCTACTAACCCGTATTCCTGGAACTACTAACCTGCTTTACCAGTTTGTATTATTACGTTAATACATTATGTTCATATATTCATTCCTGGCGTTTGTTATTTATTGGTACCGGATTTCAACCCGGAATCCACAACACTCTTGATATACTGGTTAGCTTTTCGAATGCAGCTTTGGTCATCCCAATATGTCTTCGGATCTCAGTGTCGCACTTTTCCTTCTCTGTTAGAACACTTCCCAGATATTTAAATTTCTGTACTTGTTTGATTTTAGCATCCCCGATTTGTAATTTGCATTTTATGCTCATTCTTTTGTTGATAACTTGGTTTATACTTACTCCTTGTTTTACAAGCTTTTGTAGTTTTCTTTCTGTGTCTGCTATCAACACTGTGTCATCTGCATACCTTATATTGTTAAGATTGTGGCCGTCAACAATAAATCATGGTAAGACTTCTAAAAGCATGTTTATGCTACATATAGGGATGTGAGCATCAAATTGATACCATTATAAAATCCATTATTCGAACGTCTGTTTAATGACTAATTTTAATCTATATTAGAAATGAAAAGATGCGTGAATTTGTATGCGCCTGTATAATATACAGGGTGTCTCAAAATAAAGTATACACTCTTTAAATATTAATAGTTAATAATATATTACCGTGACGTGAGAAGTTATATGGATGAAAATATGCAAAACAGATTGATTGGAAGAAGAGGGACAGTTGAATAGCCACCTAGATCACCAGATTTAACACCCTTAGATTTCTTTTTGTGGGGGTTTCTAAAAGACAAAGTTTACAGCAGGAAACCTGAAACTATTGCTGAAATAAGAGTAGCAATTCAAGAAGAATGTGCTCAAATGCCAGAGGAAATGATACTGGACGTTTGTAGGCCTATTTCTTCAAGATATGAAAAGTGTATTGAATTGAACGGCAACCATTTTGAGCACTTCATGTGAACTCATCATTATATGAACATTCGGCTCCAAGTAGCTTTTATCTTATTAAAGTTAATTTTCTATGTTTTATGTATATTCTACTCTCAATTCTTTAAATGTGTATTCTTTCTCTTGTATTAATCTTATTTACAAGTCAAAATACATAAATTGAATAAGTTATAACGATTCAAAGAGTATATACATTATTTTGGAACACCCTGTATATGCATTATGCGTGAGTGACTTCTTTCTTTTTATGTGCCGTGACCTTTCATGGCTTCCCACCTCTCTCCTTGCAGCCTTCAACACGTTCCTTCCCTCTGCCACCTCCCCCAGACCATGTTCTGTCATCCACTTGCTTAAGACCGCTAAGTATGTCATGCGTTGTTTTCCTTTGTCTCTCTTTCCCTCTATCCGACCCGTGAGTATCAGATTCTCTAGACCCTCCTTCCTCATTATGTGTCCCAAGGAACTTCAGCTGCCTCTTCCTGATGTTAAGTATAAGCCTTCTCCTTGTTTGCATCCTCTCTAAGACCTCATCGTTGCTCACATGCTCGGTCCATGATATCCGTAGCCTCCTTCTTTAGAACCACATCTCCAGCGCCTCGAGTCTCTTCTTCATCTTTGAGGAAATAGTCCAACATTCGCTGCCGTAAAGAAGGAAAGATGTCACGTAACAGCCCAGTATTCTTTTCTTTGTTACCAAAGAAATCCTCCTGTCTCGCCATACCCTACCCTACCCTACCCAGCTTTTGGAATGTGTCCTTGGTTATCTCAATACGTCTACGGATCTCAGTATCACATTTACTGTCCTCTGTCAGAACGCTCCCAAACATGTGCTTAATGTACACGCAAGCAAACGCACACACACATATGCACACACAATTTTGCTAAGTTTGAAATAAGACATTGAAATAATATATTTCCCTCCCACTCAGTCTGGATGACCCCAACCCTGGGATGGACAATAAAATCTTAAAGTTGGAGACAAGAAAAAAAATTAAACCTCAAAATAACCAAATAATTATGAGGCTTTATTGAACTTAAGTAATAATTTATAATTATTTTTAAAAAATTGTAGAAATATTTTTAGATCTATCATTGAATTAAAATTTAAATGGGCACACTGAAAAGTACATACACACAGAATTTGAACGAAATCTGCGTTGCGAGAGATAATTTCCCTTTCAGTCTGATGACACAACCGTGGATAACAAACGTGCAGATTTTCTATTATTAGCGAAATAATCTGTATATCCCGGGATATCCGGCCCTGCCTTTTTAAGAAGTTCGCTACCGAGAGACATCTACGACAAGACTCGAACTCACAATCATCCGATTGAGTCTGACGTCTTATCTATTACGCCATCCGTTCAACTGAATAACGCGTATTTTCATTGGGTACTCTTACTGCAAATTCTTATAATTTTTATTTGAAAGCATATTGTGAAGAGTATTAAATAAAAAAAATAAAAACCTATTGTAAAGAGAATTAAATAAAAATAGTTAATAACTAAATAAAATAAATAATCATTTAAAAACTAAATAAGAAAAAATGAAAAAAAAAAAACAAACAAAAAACAATTATCCCCAGCTCGTCTCAAATTTTAACTTGAACTGATCTTACCTACAAATCCGATCATCCGTAGGCATATCTGTTTAACTTATGGAAGAGTATTTCCCTTCTAGCATCAATGGATAATGAGACCAATGGCTAGCAAGTCGAATTAATCCCAGAGTGAAGAGGAAATTTGTGACAACAGAGATGTGGTTACACAGAAGAATTCTGAGAATTCTATGGATTGAATTTGCGAGCAATGAGGAAGTTTTAAGGAAAATAGAAACAAAAAGCCCACTTATACATAGAAAGAGATAATGGGAATATCTGAGACCCATAATGAGGAAAGGGGGCTGCAAGAATCTGACACTCATAGGACATATAGGGGGCAAGAGGGGCAGAAAGAAACATAGTGTAACTTACCTGACGAGTTTGTGTAAATCGATGGCAGGACAAGGAACGCAAACATTTCTTAGAGTTCTAAAGGTGAAAAAGTTGTGGAGACACTTAATTCTACGACATGGCGTACCTCGTGAGACATCGGTTTACCCAATGACAGGTAAAGAATATATGTCGGTTATGCATTGATTCTGTATTCCCTCGGGTGTAGCTCTAATTCTTTGTCAAATATTGATGATATACTAGATGAAAGAGAGGCTGAGGAGTGTCGATAAGGGAATTTTGATTTTGAAGGGATATATTGGAAAGAGTTAACATATTTTAGAACCATATTTCATCTTTAGAATATTCAGTCATGCAGGATGATTCATGGTGTCGTATTACGTCTTCTATCTTACTTATGGAAATTTTCACAAATTTACGGACGTAAAGCGATACTGGTCATATATCTCTCTTATAGGATAATAGAATTCAATAGACCTTAATAAGAGTCTATATTATTAAAGTGAGAGAATGGAAACACATGTATACACACACACACACACACACACACACACACACACACACACACATATATATATATATATATATATATATATATATATATATATATACATATATATATATATATACTAGCAGCATGGCCCGGCGTTTCCCGTTCTTGATTAAAAAATCCTACGACTCATGCAGCAATCACTTGACTTAAAATATTTTTGCCATCCTTGCCTTTAAAGAAGTGTCCTTTGCCGATCTGATGTTGCTACATGCCTTACTTCTTGCCTATCTCACACTGCGAATTTTTTCTAAGATCTATACTAAACAAAAAATCTGGACAAAATGAACACAAAACGATCAGCTTTAAAAAAGGTCTCGTAACTGGAAAAACCGAATGAAAAAAGAATGTTAACAACAAATACTTTTTCACACCGAACCCACTTCTGCGGAATCAGAATCAACGTTGAGTTTAAGCAAGCGAATGAGCCAATTGGAGTAAAGTGACATGCAGATTTAAATTTTTCCCACTTGTGACGAATGCAGCTATCGATTTTTCTGCATGCTAGCTAACATTCGTGTCAGTCAACTGTTGGCTCTCACGCTGGCCAATAGTATCTTCCTGCCTATTCGTGGCAGCCAGCTATAGGCTCTCACTGAGGGCAGTACAAAATGGCCGCAAACTAAATGAAAACTTCCGTAGAAGCATGAAAAAATCGATTCTTTCCACTATCGATGGGAGTTGGGAAATGCAAAGTCAGTCTTGGCCTCTCCGCTAACTTGGAGCATGTGCATGTAAATTTTGGCGCAAATCCGTCGGAAATTGTGGTCGTGCATTCGTTACACACACACACATCCTGCCTTTTATATATATATATATATATATATATATATATATATATATATATATATGTGTGTGTGTGTGTGTGTAAGAATTATCGATCTACTGTTGTATTGAGCCCTATTTTTAAATTAATGTTGTGAATGTTTGAATTTATATTTTATTTGTTCTCATTTCATTTGGATATTTGATCCTCATAAGGTCGAACACTTTTACGGTAAATTTAATACGCGAACATGGATAGAATTGATTTTGTAAGTTCGCTAAAAAACATTCCCATCGCAAACAAACGGGAATGTTTCTAGAAATTGGTCCTAAAGACCGTAGATTTAATTGATCGTTTACACGGCTTTTAGATGGATTACTTAAATATTTTGAACAAAATTAATTTTCATCAACACAAAAAACAATTTCAGAAACACTTGGATACATTAGTTAAGGATATTAATAAATCTGATCAAATTTTCGTAAAATCTGACAAAACCACGAACTTTTATAAATTTCATCCTAAGATTAGGAATAATTTCATGCCATTGATTAGGAATAATTTAGCCAGGTATTATAAAAAAATAAATATTAATAATTTTAATTGTGTTGACCATATCAAAACTTCTTCGAAATATATTACTGATAAACTAAAAACCAGCAATAGGTTTGGTAAACTTTGTACAAAGGATCCTATGTACTACTTAAAGATCTCGGAGCAACCTCCCTACAAGAATTATAATCTGACCAGATCAGAGATCGGAAGGATTAGTAAAGTAATCCTAGAACGTGTAAACAAAGAAATTAAAAATCACCTTGGACTTATTCAATGAATCGGCACTCAGAAGTTATCAACTGGTTTAAAAACATTGATAACAAAAACAACTGAACCTTCACCCAGTTTGATATAGTTTGACCCTTCAATATCCGAGGAACTCTTTACAAAGGCATTCGAATTTTTTTAGTTTATTCCAACATTTCGAGTGAAGAGATAAACATCATTATGAATTGTAGGAAATCTGTCCTCATCCACAAAAAAGAAAAATGGATAAAAAAATTCTGACGATAACTTTGACATTTCTGTGGGATCGTTGGATTCTACGGAATCTACTGATTTGGTTGGATTATTTATTTTGTATAATTTTACTGCTTATGACGAGATTACTCTAGATAGTATAGGTCTGTATAGGGATGATGGCTTCATGATTGTAAAAAAAACCTACGAGAAATAAAGATGATAAACTTTGGTAAATGATTCATAGGGAATTTAAGAGTTTAGATTTTAACGTGGCAATAAGTACAAATATCAAATAAGTTGATTTTCTCGATGTAACATTAAATTTAGTCTATGAAAACTTTCAGCCTTATATGAAGAACAATACCAACCCAATCTATATCCATCCTAATTCCAATTACCCACCGTCTGTAATCCGACATATCTCTTCCTATTAAATATAATGTTTATATATATATATATATATATATATATATATATATATATATATATAAAAACCAAAATGAAAATTTTTAAAGCTGATCGTTTTGTGTTCATTTTTTTCAGTTCTTTTTTCATAACAGATTTAATGTTTAGTATAGAGCTTAGAAAAATTCGCAGTGTGAGATAGGCAAGAAGCAAGGCATGTAGCAACATCAGCACGGCAAAGGGCACTCCTTTAAAGGCAAGGAAGGGCAAAAATAGCGATTGCTGTATGAGTCGTGGGATTTTTGAATCAAGCACTTGCAACGTCGGGCCATGCTGCTAGTATTTATATAGATGTTTGTGTTAATTTAGTAAAAGGTTTTCACCCCAAAAGGATAATTGTCTATTATTTTTGTGATGACATTATTTTTATCCGTCCAACTCTTTTTTTCTTTTGTTTAATAATATTCAAAATTAAATATTATTTTTGGTTTCAGTATTTACTGAGCACACACCTAAAGCGACTTATTTTTTACAGAATCTTTACAACTCAATTATTTTTGTAATTACTTCCAATAAATTAATAAAACGAATAAAACCGTGTCAATAATTTCAATCAGCAGTTGATATTTTTTTATTTCGCTTTTTCTTTTCTTTTTTTTATTTAATGTTTTGCTTATATTTTCAATGTTCTTCTCTATCTCGAATCATCATCAAATGGAGCCACCGCGAATTGCTGGGGGCCTCCCGTAGAGTTGAAGTCATTCTTGAAAACAAGAGATCTTTAAATAAAGTACGGATCTTAGCTGATGAAAATGACAGACAAATGACACCTGTTATCTATTTGGATTACCCCCACTCCACATTTTATCATTTTATCAAGGATAAGTATAAAAAGATTCATTAAATACATGTGTGTTTACATATAGTATGTGTATATGAGCTCTCACAAATAAACATAACATATTCTCTTTCTCTCACTCTCCCCCCCTCTCTCTCTCTATCTCTCTCTCTCTCTCTCTCTATATATATATATATATATATATATATGTGTATATATATTTATATATATATAAAAATGGGCGCGTAGACTAATGGTTAGAAGTTTCGCTCGTTGACCATGTGACCCGGATTCAATAAACATGGTCGATTTGTCAGGAAGGAGACTTCCTGATGTTATCGGTCTTGTGGGGGACGATCCCAGTGTGAGGTACCTTTCGGATTGGCCTAAGCCTTGTGAGTGAAATTGGATTGACGGAACACTTGGGGCCGTCGATAGCACGAAGTCACAAGTCATCGTGTCCGAGGGTTTGATTATGCTTGTGTTGATCAAATAGTTGATCATTCCAAATAACACGTTCTCTCCTATAAACTAAGGTCTGCGCAGCGTAGTTGCAGTATGAACCACAGGGTGTTGAACAAACTCAAATGTGCCTGAGTGAGAGTCTACAATAGGGATTGGCTACCCCCCCCCTAGTAGACGGATATTCTCGAATACGAGTGGCCAGCTATTTTCTATATATATATATATATATATATATATGCGTATATTTAGGCAGTATATTTTCATTAAGACAATAAATAATTTAGACACGTTCTGTCTACTTATTCTCGATAGGATCCTTTCAGATTCGCGGTTGTTAAGAAAACGGTTGTTATAAGACGAGCGGAAAAATACCGTGTTGGCTCATATCGGTGTTTTCCGCTCGTCTTTTAACAACCGCGCAAAAAATCTTATTCGCGAATCTGAAAGGATCCTATCGAAAATAAGTAACAGAACAGGTCTAAATTATTTAACAAACTCAGTCTTAATATATATATATATATATATATATATATATATATATATATATATATATATATATATATATATATATATGTGTGTGTGTGTGTATGTATGTATTATAAGTCTACCATTTGTCTTTGTTTTTGAATATTGCTGTCAAGTCTGGTCTGATCTGGTGCTCCTGTTATATATTTAGAGATTCTTGATAAAATCCAAAGAAAAATCTGCCACGTTATTGGTCCTGACCTGGCATCTTGGCTTCAGTCCCTTTCCCACTGCCGTGATGTAATTTGCCTGTGCCTTTCCTATAAATACTTTCATGTTAATTCTTCAGATGGGCTTCTTCTATGGTAACTGACTTTACGAATTTAAGCGCAGTGCAAGAATGGCGGCAAGGTTTCATTATTGTACAATTGCAATGGCTAGATGTAATTCTAAGTTCTCTGCTAACAGTTTTTTCTCTCGCATTTCTTGCTTATGGAACTTATTTCCCGCTTCTTGTTTCCCTGTCAACTTTGATCTTCAAAGATTTTACTTCAATGTCAATCGTTATCTTCTGTCTTCCTCATTCTTGTAATTTTAATGTTCTCTCTCCTTAAAATGTTTTTGTTCTCATATTTTATAACACCCAGCAAATCTTTGCGTCGTAATTGCTTTATTGCCTTGATTGGGGTGAAATTATGAAAAAATATACTTATATATGTATTGGGTAAATGAGCTTTGTTTTGCTGTAATGGCTTCTCAATGACGCAGGTTCGAATCCTGCCGGAGATCGCATATTTTTGTAAGAGTATGTCTTGAATATTCAGGCCGGTAGAAGTAAATAAATAAATATACCGTTTAATAAATAAATAAATAAATAAAACAGCATCTACTGGTTAGTGGTCAATATATATATATAATATTAGTGGTCAATATATATATATATATAATATTTATATGGTCAATATATATATATATATATATATATATATATATATATTATATATATATATATTTAGGTCTGATGAATTGGATCGTGATTACGATTTTAATGTAATAAATTATAACCATGGAATATTAGTGTTTGAGCCTTTTATATTATATTGTATTATATTATGTTATATATATATATATATATATATATATATATATATATATATATATATATATATATATATATATATATACAAAAAAAAACAAAAATTACCTCTACATAGATAAAGTCTATTTCAAGCCGTTCAGTATACGGCTATCATCAGTCTGTCTCGGAACATTGTTTTAAATTTATTTTCAATGTCAGTCATCTCTTGTCGACGCCTTGTTAATGAGAGTGGATTTGTTTTAGCAATTGATGGGAGCGTAAGGTATATTAACTCGGGGGAAGAGGTCTGGGGTTGGAGTTTATTTATGGCTCGGACTTGTTTGTAGTTTAATATCAGTTCCTATTATGTGGTGGGCAGGACTTGTCATTTGTGGTGGTTTAATATCAGTTCCTAATATCCCTTCTTATTTATAATATTACTCGGGTCCACCCAGATTATATACCAACGGATCGATTACCTGTACTATATATATATATATATATATATATATATATATATGAATGAAAGTTAAGAAAAGAAATAAAGTCGATGTTTAAAGTAAGAAAATGTATAGAATTTGTCCCAAGGGATTTGGCCATCAAGTAGAAGCATTCTTTGTATAATGACTTTGAATTATTCAGAATATAGAATGCGTTAACCTCGTCAAGGAAAAGGAAGATGAACACGTCACTTTTGCGCAGTTTGATGATTGTTGCTGTGTCCTCCGCGTTGTACTCGAAGGAAAATCTAATATCTAGGCCACTACTCATTTTTTTTTATGAGTCACTGTCGTGAGATCGCATTTATCTCCCCCATCTTATATATCGTGATTTTTACAGATGCTGAGAAAAAGAAAAGAAAAGAAACAAAAATGAAAGAGAAGTAAAATGAAACGCGGTTGTTCATATTGTGGTTTGTGTAAAATCCTATCGAAAATAATATAAAAAAAAAAACGATAAAAAGGTACTTAAAAAGAAAAACTAAAAATCAAACGAAAAAGGATTCACAAAATCACAGTTGCTGTAGCTAAAAAATTCTAGTATGATAAAAAAAACTACATTTAACATTGAATGCACGCAGAAAAACATGATAAAACCTTTTATAAAAAAATCTAAGTAGTGAATAGCCTGTTTTAGAATATCATATCAAACAAAATAATGTATAAATTTAACATTTAAAATCAATAAATAATTGTAATAAGACATAAATAAAAAATGCATTTAGTTTCTTGCAAGAATGGAAAAAAGGGTTTTGCAAACCTTCAATCTAATACAAAGCTTACATGCAAAGCGGATCTTTTCCCTAGCATCGACAAAAAAATATTTCAATTTCTCATATACAAAATAACAAAAACGCTTTCAACCCTTTGCAGTTTCAAAATTCATTTTTTTTAACCAGTATAAGCATTGCTTCCATTGCAAGAATGTAAAAGAAAGTAGAGTGGTTTCATAAAGAAGAAATGAAAATGTCTTTTTTAACTTTTAAGAAGATTTCCTCGATGTTGTATTTAATAAGTGAATAAATCTGTATATTTTTTCTAATAGTTAGAACAATGTAACGCTCAACTGAACGATCAGTTAGAGATCAAAATCAATGAAACAATGTCAATATTTAATCACCTTTGAATTAATATTTGAGAAAATAACGCATCGGATCTTGTTCGGATAACTGAGCTTTTTCTTTGCGTTGTTGGTATTATAAGAGCGGCATTTTCGCCGATCCATTTCGCAGATGTATGCAAGAGTGTAATTCACCAGGAAAAGGGAACGGCGGACCTGAAGTCAGGTGGCAGGGACGTTGAAATAACATCGACATCACAAAGAAAGCGTTTGCTTGTCGGAACAAAAACTGGAATATCAATGATTACCAAGTAGAACACTTCGGCTTCTGTATCTTCTCATTCTATCCCTTATTCCTTCCGATCTCTGTCGTCTATTCTTTTATTTAAATGTTATACAAAAATGAATGATGTGCGGATAGTGTATCAGAAGATGAAATCGGCGAACCGAGTTCGAATTACATTACGTTACGCCCACTTATGACTCCATCTATCTCCCTGCGATGAATAGCAAACTGGGTTATCTAACCTTTGATGGCAACCAGTCTAGGAGAAGGACAGCTCTGAATTCAAAACCCAATCTAAAGAAGAATGGACTCCGTCATGTTATATTACCCTAAACACACTTGCTACGGTTGTAGTTACATGTATGCACCAAATGACCGTAATAGGTCACGCTAGTAAAATTAATTAGATTGAAATTTTTTTTTATTGATTCACCCTCTTTCAAGGTGATGGTGTCACTAAAACACAGGGGGTGAAAGAAAATGAGAAAGACGTTAACGATGAGAAAAGAGAATAAAAGAACGGGTTCAGGGAGACAGAAAATGGCGATTGATGTTGCACTTAAAACTTTGAAAATCGTAGCCGACAGAGGGGCAAGAAATCGGAAGAGTGTTTCACAGGCGAGAAAAGAAACTATTAGAATAGAACTTACGGTTGCATCTAGCTATTTCAAAAATAAAACGATGAGACCTAGCAGCCAATCTAGTATGGCGTTTAAATTAATTTCATATGTGAAATAATGGAATGCGCAAATATTTTTCTACTGCATCTTGTATCTTTCTATCGTCCTATCTTCCTGAAAGGAACAATCGCATTTTTAAGCTTTTCCTTTCACTCATATCTACTAGCAAGTCTCTGTATGACCGTCTTTCGTCTCCCTGTCTTCCCGCTCTCTCTATAGGTATACATATTTATCTTTTCTCCTGATTTTCTTCTCATTTTCCCCTAGCTTTATTACTCCTTACTTCTCTTTTCCCAGTTCCTCATTTTCGTCATTTTTCCAAATTCCTTCTCGGTTAATATTACCATGCAAGTTCGTCAGTCATAATGTATAAGTGATTCCAGCTCAGAAGAATCAAGGATCAGTTAGATACTGCACTCTGTTACACGGCAGAAAGAATAACGGATCAATGTACACACAAGCAGAATGACAGAATCGATTCTGAAAATTATAAATAATAACGTAAATATTTACTAACTTTAAGCTTGAAACCAGCCACAATAAGAGACACACCATTTAATTTTCTACTTCTTCATTGAGGCGATTTGTAATACACACACACACACACACACACACACACACACACACACATATATATATATATATATTTATAAACATAAAACATTAGGCAGCATATATTTATATACAAAGAAATAATCATACATAGAATCAATCAGCAATATTAATGCTATTATTGGCGATATGCCATCGCTAGTAGAATATAATGTATGCATTAAAATACTGTTAATCCATAGAATGATGTGATCCTCATTTATAAAACTGTTGTCGGTTTTTTCCAGTTTATATTTTTTTTAAATGCTAGTACTTTCGAATAATCCTTTATTCATCCTCAGGCATATTTTTTTTCCTTTTAAAATTAAAACTTGGAGACGAAATAATTGTTTGTAGACCGAAAGATGTTTTTTGAGAATGTGCTATTATTGACGGTTGTGTACAATATCGGAACGTGCAAAGTCGCAACAGTTTTATAAATGAGAATCACATCATTCTAAGGATTAACAGTATTTTAATGCATACATTATATTCTACTAGCGATGGGATATCGCCAATAATAGCATTAATATTGCTGATTGTTTCTATGTGATTATTTTTTTATAAATATATATATATATATATATATATATATATATATATATATATATATATATATATGACTGTGTGTGTGTGTGTGTGTGTGTAAACCTGAACAAAAATAAACTATGAAATCTCCGCAAATATTCTTAAGTGCCTATAATTGATGACAGAAGTCACTGGTTTATACCAACGGCTTCCCATACTTAATGCTTTTCGTTTTCACTCTCGCGTGGTCATGTGTGACGTCATGAGCTGCCGTGCGATTTTCGCTTCCAGCGTCTCGTATGCACGAGTTTGTTGTTGCTTGGAAATCTTCCATGTAAACAAAAACAGACTATCATTATTGTTTTGTCCGTGTATTGTTTAATATATTGGAATGTAATTGTCATCTTTGATAATGGCTTATGTAAGCCGAAAGCTTAGATAGGATTAAAAAATCTGTATCAATATGGTGATTTTCTTTCGTCTTTTAATGATAATATCATTAAGCTTATCAGGCGATATGAAAAGAATTATCATAAAATAAATAGACAAAATTTTTTCTATATTATTTAATGAAACAGGCATCAATGAAAAAATTCTGCCTAAATATACACAATATATATATATATATATATATATATATATATATATATATATATATATATATATATATATATATATATATCCCAATAGCCACTCAAAGTAGAGGGTTACCGAATGAGGTTGTCGTAAGGGCGTAAAAAGAGGAAGTAAGAAATGCTTATTATGGTGATATGTAGGATAGATAATTGCTGACCCTAGATTTGAAGTGGTTAAGAGTGTAATGATTGGGGAAGCAACGTCTCAGGATGGTTATAAAATGCAACCGTTCTGGGGAAAAAGTGGAACTTCTTCCTAACTAATGGAATACGAAAGGGACGAGGACGAGTCGACCCTGTGTACGTAGCATGGCGGGTTCGAGCTTTGAAGGTCCGAACTGGTAGAACAAAAGAATGAAGCTCGCCTGAACATTTGCCATGGAAATAGCGATAGAATAGTGAGTGCTTTGCAACGTTTCGTCTGTGAGAAAGTAGTTATAGAGTGGAAAATAATTAATCACCCATAAGGCCGCGAAAACGCTTTTGAACTCTGTCAACTCTGGAGAGTGAGAAATGAACAGCTTCAGCACAGATATGACATCAATACTGGAGAGACTCAGTGGCAGATACTCTCAGAGATCACGAGATATCTCCCCTCCAGGTCACTCGCCTTGCCGCTGACAGACGACTGTTTATCCCCACGACGTCTAACAGCACAAGCGGAAGGAAAGACTAAACTAAACTACTGCATAATCGCTGTTTCAAGAAGGCCTCTTTGTCTTCTTTTCAATGACTATAGTTTTATTATTTCTATTCTCTATCTTTTTTAGAGATATAATTCTTTTTAGATATTTATTGCACTAAATATTATGGCAGGGAAATTAGAATCTTTAAAAGGAATTCAGATTTTAGTTGAAATTGTTTTTACAAGACACTTCCAGCGAGAAAAACAAGATCTTGCGGGTGATCTACTGCTCTGGTCACCTAACCACGACACAAGACGAGTTGGCCGCTAAGCAACCACATACATTGAACAACTATATAATGACACAGGATGCCACGTTAATGACCTTCCGACCTTGATGCAGGACCATGAAGGTTGGTGTGATAGACGCATGAAAGTCCGATCTATCTTGACTGGATAATAAAAAATAACATCCATAAAAGGGTGTATGAAGAATACATACAGACTTTTATGCTATGTGCACATATAAATATTATCTATTGGCACCGCTGTGTTATTAATATTATTATTAAATTATTATTATTGAATTATTATTAAATTAATCATATCATTAGGCTTTCTATGTTGCTGTATTTTTTGTTTCAGATGTTATAATGGCAGACACAGTTATTGGTATTTAGGCAATTTTGAAGTATTATTTTAAACTGGGCATAAAATACGCCGCGATTGCTACTAGAATTCGGAAAGTCTAAACAAATGAAACACTACGAGAAACTGTATTGTGATCCAAATTGTTGAAAGTAATCAAACATAATCTTGTCTTTTGTGTGATTCAGAAGATTTGAAATAAGAAAACTCTCAAAATAAAGCAAAAGCAATAAACCACAAAACAACGAATCGTATTGCCTCTTCTAATATTATTATGGCCGCAGTAGACAACTTGCCAAAATACAAAGACGACTTGACCAACAAACTTGTTTATGTTAAATTTGCTGGCACTCTGCGAAAAGAAAGCCGCTATCAAACAAAAAACAGCAATTAGTATTGTGGTATCAAGTATGAATGTTTATATTGCATTTATTGCTCTGATAAATTTCTATTATAAGTTTCATTGTGACTAGCTGTTATTGGACGACATGGCCAGTTGTGTGTACCACTCATCTATATATATATATATATATATATATATATATATATATATATATATATATATATATATATATATACACTGATCAAGCAAGCTATTTAATGAAAGATCAGAAGTAATGGCAGCCTGCAAACACACAAAAAGTTTTCTATTGGCCAATTATGATCCCGGATAGAAGTACTTATACAAATGTTTCCTCCTCTACTGTTTCTCTCTTTTTTTCCACCTCTTTTTCTCCTCACCCTCCTACTGCCAGAAAAAGTACAAATATAAATAGGTCTTTTGAGATGAAACAATGATTTGCTTGTCTGACGAAGCCATCTTGGCAGAAACCGTTGTTGCAAGAAGGTCGTCATTGTTTCGGATATCATATATATATATATATATATATATATATATATATATATATATAAAAAGTGAACATTGAAGTCAACACTTACAGCCTCTGAGTGTTCAATCTTCATTTTTATATTTATATTTACATACGCTCTATCTCTGATTTTCAGCACTTTATCCTATAAATATAGGAAACCTCAAAAGTATATTTCTTCATATATATATATATATATATATATATATATATATATATATGTGTGTGTGTGTGTGTGTGTGTGTATGTATTATGTAAGCCGAAAGCTTAGATAGGGTTAAAAAACGTATCAATATGGTGACAATATGAAAAGAATTTGCTTAAAATAGACAAAACTTGTCTATATTATTTAATGAAACATGCATTAATGAAAAAATGTTGCCTAAATACACACACAATATATATATATATATATATATATATATATATATATATATATATTCTATTCTATTATATTATATTTCTGTTTTGCTTCCTACTGCCGATAGTCCAGTATATAGAAACAGCTATAGACAACTTCAAAAAGTCCACTATAAACTAAGAACAAAGCTTCTTATCAGAACAGAAAAAACAAATACATATAGAAAAAACTCTATTTAAAGAAATAATTGTAGAGTGAGTGTGTTCCATAAATCCGATAAATACCTCGTTTCGTAAACAATAAGCAAACTCTGTAGATCATTGCATTTAATGAACATTGTTAAATTCATGACAACACGCAAATTCCCACTGTTACCTAAAATATCAAATAAAATATTCGTGTATTTTCTCCTTGCTCATATTGCGAGAATGTTTGTAAAAAATGCTGTAGTTGTGAATTATACTGTAATTTTGTACTCATAATCGAACCTTTGAAGATTTCCAAGCCTAGTAACTTAATATGGAGTCGATGAATGTTTTTTCTAGAATTCATCTAGCTTTGTTCAGTAAAAATAAAAGACAGTTATTTATGGTTCATGTGATATACGCATTGATTCCTTAAATCCGATATTGCTTAATTCGAGGGACGTTAAATCGAAGTTTTACTTTATTTGAATAACTAAATTGTTGTTGATATGAAACAGCAAGTTACACGATAAAAATAATTATTCTCGCTATTTAACCACTGAAAATTTAAACTTGGCTAAATCACAGCCACTCAAGGTGTCCACCATCTTGATATTGACGTCAAGATTAGAAACAAATGGCTAAGATGATAAAAACTTGAAAACACAGAAAGAAGCGTCTGATTTAAAAATAGATTTTCTTTGTTATTGTGCAAGAAAAAGCCATAGCTACGACAGTTGAAATATTTTCCAACGACAAATCAAAATTGCGCTTAAAGGCAAATGTTCTTTCATGTGGAGTATCCCCTCAGTACGTGGGCGATCATGGCTTTCAACAACTTTCCTTGTAGCTCGAATTAATGTTGGTTCACCTAATACCCCTCCCGTCTTCATTCTGCCGTTCGGTTAAACAAGCTCATTACTTTTTTAAAATCATTTCACCCCATGCTAGGAAGGAAAGCCACTAAGACACAAGGAGTTACTGAATATGAAAGAATAAGAAAAAAAGAGAAACATTAAGGGCTGAGAACAACAGAAGAGTAATCAAGAAGACAGTAGATAACGATTGATATTAGACTTTTTTTTTGAAGATCAAAGTTAGCTGGAAAGCATGGAGCCAGAAGAAAGTTCCAAGTGAGAAGTGCGAGAAAAGAAACTGTTAACATAAAACTTATGGTTACATCTAGCCATTTCAATTGCAAATGGATGAGACATTGTTACCAATCTAGAACTGCGTTTAAATTCATAAAGTCAAGATACCATAGAGGTAAATTCATCAGAAAATTACCACGAAAATATTTATAGAAAAGGCACAGGGAAGCTACACTACGGCGGTGAGAAAGTGACTGAAGCCGAGAGTCCAAGTCAAGACCACTAATATTGCTGAGTTTTCTTTGGATTTTATCATGAATCTCTAAATATATAGCAGGAGCACTGGACCATATGTGGCAGCAATATTAAAAGCAAGGTCAAATGGTAAACGTGTAAATATATAAAATAGATTCTGGAGAGAAAAATTGTTTAGCAGGACACAGTGAGCCAACCTTCTTACGACAGACCTAGCAATGGATTAAATATAATCTTCCCACTTCATGTCAGCCGAAGATGTTAGCCCGGGGAGACACAACAAGTCACACTTCTTGAGGTTAGCATCAGACATCATGATGGGAGGCAGAAGGGGGTATCTCAAATGAATAACAGAGGAGTTAAAATTAACAAGCCATTACACGATGTTTCCAGATTCCACTTCACCTTCAATATGTGATGCGAATGTCAAATTCTCCAAGCCTTTTTTCCTCATTATGCGTCCCCAAATTTCAACTATCGCTTTTTGGTTTAAGTTATAACATTCTTTTCGTTAACGCTTTCCTTAAAACCTCCCCGTTGATTGGTTGTTTCGTTCGCAGCATTCTCAACATCTTTCTGTTGAACGAGATTTCTGTTGCCTGAAGTCTCCTTTTCCTCCGTGAGGAAATTGTCCAACAAGTCTGTTATTAATTTGTGAGGAGATTGTACAGCATTCATTGCTATATAGGCGTATCTGTTCAGCAGTCGTTTTGTTTCTGGCGAAATTTTCCTGTTTCTTAATACTTTGTTTAGCGTTTGAAAGGCATCTTTCATTTTTCTAGGGCTTCTCTGTCACATTTTCTTGCTCTGTTATAACACTTCTTGGATAAGGAAATTTATGTACTTATTTAATTCAGACGTGGCCGTTTCTAAGTTTGCATCTTCAGCTGTGTATCTTGCTAACAACTGTACATTCAATCTTCTTACAATTGATCGTTAGTTCTTTCCTTTACTACTTTGTCTAGGAGTTCATGTAGTCTTCTCTCTGTGACTGTCGTCAAACGCATCACCATCGTATCTTATGTTGTCAAGATCGTGTCCTCCAATAATAAATCTTGGTAGGACTTCTAGTTCTCTTAGGATCGTCTCGCTGTATAGGTTAAATAAATCCTGTGTGAAAACCTATCCTTTTTTAAGTCTCTTTCTACTTTTGTGTTTTTGCTCAGTTCTTTTTCTTTCCGTATGCAGGCAGTGTGTTCTTAGTAAATATTCAGGATGATTGTAATATATTTCCCAAGTAAATCAAGTTTCCCTAGCAGTTCAAATAGATCTTATAACAAATTTAATATAGTAGATACGGAAATTGAGTAAAGAAAAGAAGAAAAATAATGGAAACACTATAACACTGGATATATATAATATAAAAATATCTATATATTCAGTTAAAAATAAATCATTTGGTTTGATCAGGAAAGCCGTTTCTTAAGAGGCATGTAAATTAATAAATAGTATTGATTCTCTGTAATTTATATCTTGAAGGTGTGTTGTTATTTTGATAATAAGGTTAGCTGTTTTAAATTTGTTTTATAGTAGATAATTTATTTTTCTCGTTCTTCTCGGCTGGGGTTGTATATTTCTTTATAATGTTTCTAAGAGGCAATTCATTTTGCTTATAAAAGTCATCCTTGGCTAAACGAATAGACGAAAGCGATCGGATATGTAGAACATGTCCAGAGAAGAAATCAATGGTATAAAACAAAATCAAACACAAGAAAAATCAAATAAAAAGCTTAAGTGCAGTACCTTGTCAGCGTTATGTAAATAAAGATTATTCTTTTGTGTTATGCAAATTCTTCTTTATGTAAACTAATGTTTTGTATGTAAACATACATTTTCTTCTTGGTAATTTTACTGTATTCTGAGAAAGCGACATTATGTGGAGAGACACCGAATATTTTTGTTGAATAGTCTTAAGTTTATTGCCGTCTCATCTTCCTGCCATTTTGAATTGCGTTCATAATTCATAACACTAGAAAGAGCTATAGCATTTAGTGAACTTAAGATGTCTGATTTTCTGTTAAAAAATATTTTATAAATTTCAACTGACAGTAACACTATCTGTTTGGTTAAAGAATACCGAATATTTCCTGTAAGGAAAATGTTAATCTCTCCATTACCGCCATTTTTGTCGTACGTTATTAAATGCTTTTGTGTAGTCTATGAAATAATAGGTTTGTGCTTATTCGTTTGCAATGCGTGTATTTACTTTTCTGAAATTTGTGTTGCAAATAATCGCCTTAATATTGATTTATTATAAAAAAAAAAAAAACTCACTGGGGATAATTTAATGTTTGTGTCAATTTTGATTCCAATTTGTTTTTTTGTTTTTTTTTTTGCCGGTGGTATTTATTTTCTACAATATTGAAAAAACATGTAAAGATCAATTTGAAAATAAGAAAAAGTTTCTTTTTGCCGTGTGGCGTAACTGTTTTGCAAACATTTCAAAGGATTAACTTTGACAACATTTTATTTTCCTCTCCTTTTACTAGAGAGAGGGGTAAGAGAAAAAGAAACGAATTTTTATGTTTCTTTTTTGTTTTATGTCGCCTTTCTTGGCATGTTTTTTTTTTTTTTAACTTTTTACTTTTGCTTTATTTATTATTGTTTTGTCTCAATCTTTTACATTTACCTTTGATTTTGTTTTTAATTTTTATTTGATTTTGTATTTTTTAATCGATTCACCCCCAAGCAAAGCGACAAGTCCGCTAGAACGCAGGAGGTTAGAGGGAGTGAAAGTGAATAATAATGAGCGGATTGATAATGGAGAAGATTGAAGAAAGATCAAAAAATGACAGTGTTCAGGAAGACAGAAGATGGCGCTTGACGTTGCATTTAAATTTTTGAAGATTGTTGTTTAAGCAAGTGGATGACACAACGTGGTATGGGGGAGGTAGCAGAGGGAAAGGACTTGTTGAGAGTTTCAAGGGATAGAGGGAGGTGGAGAGCCATGATCGCCTACGTCCTGAAAGGACATGGCACATAAAAAGAAAAAGTTAGAGAAGCAAGGAAACGGAAGGGAATTTCACAGGTGGGAAGTGCAAGAAAAAAACGTTAGAATAGTTTTATTAATTTTTTTGTTTTATGTTGCTTTCACGTTTATGTTTATTTTTTTAATTTGTTTTTATGTTTTACTTGATTTTTTTTGTTTTATTGATTTTGTTTCATGCTAAAATATTTCACGTTTATTTCGTTTTTTCATATTGATTATTTTGTTATTTATTTCCTATTTATCTCGCCTTCTTTCATAATTTTCGAGCGTATTTCTGTGAGACACACCTTGAAAGATCATCGAGTACGCCGTGTTTAACATGTTTTCAAATTCAGCCGCCTTGTTCTGCTGCTCCTGATGGAACGCTTTTCATTTTGCGAAAACAAATTTTCCAAGCAAAAGAGTAAATACTAAATTTTTGAGTTAAGATTGGAATGCCTTCTTCTTTGTTCAGCAGCTAACGTCTTGCGAACCAAATCTTCTTTATGTGCCGTGTCCCCCCCAGAACGTAGGCGATCATGGCTCTCCACATCTTCCTGTCTCTTGTAGCTCTTAATAAATTTTATCTATCTGTTATTTTTCCTAAACTCTGATTCGTCATGTTTACTCAAGCTCACTAAGTAGGTTATTCGGGGTTTCCCCTGTCTCTCTTGCCTTCAATCTGTCCTGTGAGTATCAAATTCTCCGATCCTTCCTTCCTCATTATGTGCCCCAGAAACCTTAATTGTTTCTTCCTGATGCTAAGTAATAAGTTTCCTTTTTGTTTTCATTTTCTCTAAAACTTCGTCGTTGCTCATATGTTCGGTCTATGGCATCCTCAGCATCCTTCTGTAGAACTACGTTTTTATTGCTTGAAGTCTCTTTGCGGAGATTGTCCAGCTCTCACTGCCATACAGAAGGACAGATATCGCGTAACAGTTTAGTACACTTTTTCCTTGTTTCTAGAGAAATATTTCTATTTCTTATCAACCCAAAGTTCATATGAAATGAACACCTTATAATTACATGATATAATTACATGATATCATTATATTACATGATATTATATTACATGATATTATATTACATGATATTATAATTAAATGATATCGGTTTGGAATTAAGAAAACCGCGAGGACAGTAATGTAGTTGATAAAACAAAAAACTAAACACCCCCACTCCCCCCAAAAAACCAAGAGAATCATGCATTTTTCTTATTCATTATTTTATTTACCGACTCTGTCTTTAAGAGAGAAAGAGAATTTAATATTCTGTGATTTAGATTTTACATGCATATCAAATATAAATACAATGAGTGCTGGACATCTACCGCATATACTCGTGTATAAGTCTACTTCATGTATAGTCTGACCCCGGGATTTTTTTCGAAAAACCTTATTTTTTCATATAGCTCATGTATAACGCGACCTCAGTTTCTGTGTAATACTAATAGGCCTACCGTAGTTAAATATTGTAGTAGTACATCATCCTGAACATATTTTATTGCAAATAAATGGATTTCATTCATTGTACAAAGCTACTTCAAACAGTTATTTGGTTGGTTGGTCGTTTTTTTTCATTAGCGGCATATCAATCTCTATGAGTTATTTAACACCAAATCTCTCTATCTATAAAAGGCAGGGTGTGTGTGTGTGTGTGTGTGTGTGTGTGTGTGTGTGTGTGTGTGTGTGTGTGTGTGTGTGTGTGGTCGCACGGTCGCAATTTTCGACGGATTGGCAACAAAATTTACATGCACATGCTCCAAGTTAGCAGGAAGGCCAAGACCGACTTTGCATTTCCCAACTCCCATCGATAGTGGAAATAATCGATTTTTTCATGCTTCTACGGCAGTTTTCATGTAGTTTGCGGCCATTTTCTACTGGCCAGAATGAAAGCCAATAGCTGGCTGCCACGAATAGGCAGAGAGATTCTATTGGCCAGCGTGAGAGCCAACAGCTGACTGACACGAATGTTAACTAGCATGCTAGCATGCAAAAAAAAAAAACGATAGCTGCATTCGTCACAAGTGGGAAAAATTTAAATCTGCATGGCACTTTACTCCAATTGTCTCATTCGCTTGCTTAAACTCAACCTCGATTCTGATTCCGCAGAACTGGGTTGGCAGAGCTGGGTTGTTGTTAACATTCTTTTTTCATTCGGTTTTTCCAGTTACGAGTCCTTTTTTAAAGCTGATCGTTTTGTGTTCATTTTGTTTAGTTCTTTTTTCGTAACAGATTTAATGTTTAGTATAGCGCTTAGAAAAAATGTGCAGTGTGAGATAGGCAAGAAGTAAGGCATGTAGCAACATTAGCATGGCAAAGGGCACTCATTTAAAGGCAAGGAAGGGCAAAAATATTTTAAGTCAAGTGATAGCGATTGCTGTATGAGTCGTGCGATTTTTTAATCAAGCACGGGAAACGCCGGGCCATGCTGCTATTTTTAAATATTTTGTATGCAATTTGAAAAAAAAAATTCTATTTTAAGATAACGAATGGGTTTCAGTTATAGAAGCTGGGGAAGAAGAGGTGGATTCATGCCTTTTCCAAATGTATTTGCGTATAACGAACGCAACTAAAATTGGAACACGGTTCTCCGATTAACAATTTCGAACTATTATCGATTGCACCACCTACACATCCAAGCTTACAGCATCTGTTATTTCGAAGCTGTCATCCGTCTAAGTACTTGACATTGCTTAACTTCGATGATCGTGATTCAATATTATAAGGCGATAAACCATTAGCAAATAAGTAACTTTCATTCTTTTTGTACATAGCTACCCCAAAATGGTGAAAAAAAAAAAAAACATTTACCGTAAAATATCTGATAGGATGATAGGTGTACCTTGTTAAAAATATTTTAAGATAAAATAATACGAGTAAATGTAAAGAATATAATAGATATAGTTAAATTCCCAGATCAATTCTGTGGACAAGACAAATTGGTATGACAATTGAAAAAAAAAAAATCTCAGTTTTTTGCCGACGCGTTTCGTCTTCCGACATTTTCAAGGTAAAAACGAAATCGAAATGTTTTTGTTGTTATAGTTACATTACAAAATTCAAATTAAAAAAAAAAGGAGACGCTTCTGTGTAAGCCTCTTTCTGGTTAAGGTAAATTTCTTTTAAACTTTAAACTCTTAGTATAAAGTAAATTTACATTAACTAGAAAGAGGCTTACGCTGAAGCGTCTCTCTTTTCTAAATTTGGATTTTGTAATGTAACTATAACAACAAAAACATTTTGATTTCATTTCTGCCAAGAAAAAGTCGGAAGATGAAACGCGTCGGCAAAAAAAAAAAAAAAAAAAAAGAAAGATTTCTTTTCCAATTGTCATCTTATACCAATATAATAAATATATATATATATAATAAATATAAATAAACATAAATAAACAGAAGACATAATAAGGATCTCAACCGAAATATATCCGCTAGAGATACGTATCAGTCGAAAGCGGTGCCGTTGGAGAAGTAATATCTCATCTATAAAAACTCGTGCGAACGAATATAAACGCGAATTGGAGAAAAAAATATTATTTAAATTCTTCATTTATATAAGGTATTTGTAGATTGTAAGCGTCATATATAGTGAATGACGTTCTGCTCATGTAGGAACAGAAAGAATCTAGGCTACCTGAGGCAGACAAAAAGAGCTCGCCTGTACCATTAAGGCTAGCCAAAAGTACGGGGAAAATTTAGATCTACCAGGTGTGTTACAGTAACCGAAAATGCATGAATTTTAACCCATCAGAAAAAAAAAAAATCTTTGCGTGAAAAACTGCCAATAAAAACCTGGACGACATTCGACTATATACGCCATGTAATATCTACTCGTCGAATTAAGCAGCATACGCTGGACAATCTCTTATATAAGATGAAAAAGAGGCTTAAAAGCGACAGATATGTGGTTCTACAGATGAATGCTAAAAGTACCATGGAAAGAACAACTGAATAACGAGGAATTGTTAAGGAAAATAGGAACTACAAGGAAACTTGTATTTACAGTCAGAAAGAGACAGCGGAAATGTCTGGGACACATAATGAGAAAAGAGGGCCTAGAGAATTTAACACTCCCAAAACATAGTGAAGGCGGGAAGTCAGAGGGAAATAGCGATTAACCTAATAAAGTGTTTGAGGGAATTAATTGTAAAACAATGACGAATAGTAACGGTAAATTGTCAAAAATTACTTCTGATAGGAAATTATGGACAGCCATGATCAGTCACCTTCTAAAAAGAAGAGTAATGATCTAGAGGGATATAAACATTCAGCAACTGGGTGATATTAAAGTATTGAAGTAGTTCCCAATGGAAATTATCAAAGACTCGTCTCTCATATTAAGTGACATAATATAAAGAAAATCTCAAGACTAAGGACATGTGAAGATGCAGGTTTGGATTTGAGGAAGGAACTAATGTATATTGTAATTAGATAGTATTCCTGATCATGTCCTTTTCCATTGCGTTTCAAGAGCGTGGCGTTTCGATGCAGGGGTTTGAAACTTATTGTTGGAGGTGTGGTCAGACGATAAAAAAGCTCAGTCTTTTGTTTGAAATCTCTTTCTCTCACCAATGCACGGTCGGATAAATAGATAATTATTATTAAATAAGACACAGCGAATTGTATTTTTTTACGACAGAACATCATTTGTCGTTGCATATCCTGTTATTATCACTATTAGTACCATAGTGCACATTACTGAGTTCGATCATCACTGGCTACATAACATTTGTTGTACCAGTTGAGATTAATTTTATGAAATTTCAATTATATGATACCAAATTATGTTAGAACTAATTGCTATTCGCATTCTGTGGTTAATTTGCTAGGCATCGTCCCACAGAAGGCACCCGATATAGATATATCTTTAGGTTGCTTTTCATGTCCACTTTTACAGTTACATATGCTCTATCTTTGATGTTGACCATTTTTAACCATAAATATAGCATACCTTATAATTATATTTTTAACATACACACATACGCACACACACATGTACACACACACACGCACATATATATATATTTGAAATTCCGCTTGAAGATGAAACACACACACACACACACACACACACACACACACACATATATATATTTGGAATTCCGTTTGAAGATGAAACAGAGCTTGGCACTTTAATTCAATTTAATTCTAATAAATATACTGAAGTTTTCAGCTCTTGTTTTTGAAACATGAGAACTCTTGTGTAGCGGAGGAATCATATTTTTAAATAAATAATTATATATATATATATATATATATATATATATATATATATATATATATATATATATGTGTGTGTGTGTGTGTGTGTGTGTGTATTTTTGTGTGAACATTGCTGAGACCAATTTCAGAAAATCTGACCAAATTCTGAAATATCAGAATTTCTTTGGTTTGACCGAGGACTTTTCGCAACATCTTGAATGTTGTGGACCCGGAAGAGATCCGAAAGAAAACTCGAGCTCAGCAATTCAGTGAAAGCGTATTATTAACAAAAAGAACGAATACGTCCATCTTACGGCTAAGCAGAGTAGTCAACTCGTTCGCTCCTCTACAGTCCTCTTGCGAGGCATAGCCATAGATGAGTCTATTTTGTCCATGAAGGTAGGTCCCCATAACATTGTATATGCATGAATTTATATATAGGAATTAGATAAACAAGATGAAATTTTATCTGGAAGTTTCTGATGCCAACACCTCGGCCTGATATTCTTTCACTGCGGAAGATGTCGCTACTCCAATAAGCAACGCGGGGATCGAAGAGGTAGGTAAAGAGATCTGGTTTCATGAGGCGATAACAGGAACCGAAATTAACGCGATATGCCTGTTAGCTTGTGGTTTGGTCGATGATGTGGCTGCTTGCCCAGTCTATTTGAGTTGGAAGGATGGGAAGTGTAAAAAACTTTGGTTCTCTCCAGACTTCCATCTGGAGAAGATTTGGTCGGAAGTCTTGAGCTAGAATGGCGCCTATTTAAACATCTGTTGGTGTCACTGAACTTTTATGATGCGTCAAAAGATCTGTTAACTCTATATTTCCGAGAAAGTTGTTAGATATGTTTATCTGTTGGCATGATTTACTTATACTGGATGTATACACAAGATTACGGTAACAGCAGTTTCTGGAAGAAAGATGCCCAGAAAATCTTTCCAGTTTTGAGAAGCATGCATTCTGATAACAGTGTGATCCACGGATTTCTTCGAAAAGACAGGTTCGACTAAAACAACTCTGCAAGACATCTGCACATTCTTCCCTGAGCTAAATGTATCTATCAACTGTTAAATCCATTTTAAATTGAACATTCCAAACAAAATTTCTCACTTGTCGCGGAGTTCCTTAAGTTTATGAGTGCTTCTTATTTATTTATTTACTTATTTATTTATATATTTACTGAAATCCGAAGACGTGTTGGCATGGCATGAGATACCTTCCAAAAAGCCAAGCAAAGAAACAGAAAAAAATTGTTAGAAACAAAGAAAAGAGTACTGAACTGTTACATAATATCAGTCCTCTTATATGGCAATAAATGCTGGACAATCCTGTCACAGATGAAGGAGAAACTTGAAGCAACAGAAGTGTTGTTCTTCAGAAGGATGCTGAGGATACCATGGAGGGATCATGGAAGCAAAGACGAAGTTTTACAGAAAACGGAAACAAAAAGGAAACTTATACTTAACATCATGAAGAGACAGCTGATATTCCTAAAGCACATAATGAGGAAAGGTGGATTGGAAAATCTGATACTCACAGGACAGAATGAAGGTAAGAGGTACAGGGGGAAACAAGGCATTACCTACTTAGTGAGTTTGAGTTAATAGATTGCGGAACAAGATGAAATATCAAAAATCCTAAAGTTATTAAGAGCTACGAAGGACAAGAAATTGTTGAGAGCCATGATCGGCACATAAAGAAGAATATATTTACTTGTAGAGACGTCTCCGCTACGTACTTATAAATCATAGATGATTATATTTGAATGGAGAGCCACCCTATGTCAAGTATTTGAGAACAAATATTTAATGGATTATAAGTGGAAGACAACGAAACAATTTTAGATGGCATGCATCAAATCTTTAGCATGTTCGTTTCTTTCTCACACCTATCGAAATCGGGCAGGTAAGCAATGCGTAGCTGAATAAAAGCCCGAAGGATTTTTTAAAGTTAACTGGCAATCTCCTCAAAGATAAAGAAGAGACTTGAAGGAACAGAAACGTCGTTCTACAGAAGGATGCTGAGGATACCATGGAGGGAACATGTGAGCAATGACAAAGAAAATGGGAGCAAAAATGAAACTTATGCTTAGCATCAGGAAGAGAGTTGAAATTTCTAGGGGACATAATGAGGAGAGAGGGTTTGGAAAAACTGATACTCACAGGATAGGTTGAGGGCAAGAGGGACAAAGAAGAGTAACGCATGATATACTTAGTGAGCTTGAGTAAATGGATGGTGGAGGAAGATTTAGGAGAAATAACAGACAGAATTTATTAAGCGTTACGAAGGATAGGAAATTGTGGAGAGCCATGATCACACCGAAGGGACAGGGCATATAAAGAAGAAGAAAAAGAAAGTATGACTGCCATATACCGCGGACGGATCTCTTTTTCACATAATCAAAGTTTCCACCTTAAAACCGCTGGTCCGAGCACTCCTCACCGCCAATCACGCAGTTGAGTCGACTTGTGTTGATCTTATTTAGCAACAACAGCTAATTGCGAAAGAAATCAAAAGCACATTGGAATACCAAAAGATGCATTTCAAATACTAAACAAAATATGAAGGAACAGAAAAAATGGTTAGAATCAAAGAAAAGAGTGCTGAATTCTTATATGGTAGTGAATGTTAGAGAATTTCCACACAGACGAAGCTTGGAGACAAAAGAAATGGGGTTCTACAGAAGGATGCTGAGAATACTATTGACAGAGCGTATAAGCAACGAAGAAAGAAAATGGGAACAGAACGCGCATACTACATGTATAATCACATATAATCGCTTTTAGAGAACAAAAAATTCATTAGAAATTTGTTTTTCGGCTTCAGATATAACTTCAAATTACTCAAATTGTTCATTACGTCGAGGTTCATGCCTGTTTTAATACTTGTAATTCTTTGGTCTTGTTCACATCTTAAAAAGCTTCCAAGCTCTTACGCACACAGGAAATCAGAAAAAAAAAAAACACACCGAATATCGGTCTCATATTTTCATATGAATATTTATGAAGAGTGTTTGAAACGTTGGCATGTACAATCAAGGGATGGTTTATGATTCAATTTTATGGCCAATATTGTTGATTTACGATTGCGGGTTCAGTTAGAGGCACTGTAAAAATTAATAGATGTGGGCGTATATAATAGTCATGTGTTTTCAGAAATCTTGCGTGATTTTGATCAGACAGATTTTTACCAGGATGGACTGCATAGATTTCGATAATTAAATAGCGACAGAAAACACGTCTCCGCGCAGACGCAGAGCACACTCACACACAGAAGAAATAAGCACACGCATACATCATTTATACTGGTGCACATGCGTGTCGCAGTCGAATTAATATACATACATATATACATACATATGTATAAATTACCTGAACGTGGAGCGTTGTTTGTGTCTCAATAGCATTACACCCCCATATATATATATATATATATATATATATATATATATATATATATATATATATATATATATATATATTAAAGACATTTTTTATGTTTAACGTTGTTATTTTATAGATACAAGTATTTAAGCAAATGCTCTGTTTATGATAAACAGTATTAAATAACATTTACCGGCCTGAATGTCCGAGAAATTTTCATAGAAAATATTCGTTCTTTGACAGGATTCGAACCTGCATCCTATAGGGAACCGTCATTTACGCTGACGTGCCTAACCTCTGGGCCACAAAGAACCTTTTGGTAGACAAGGTCGAATTTACTGCTTATAAACTTCAATCTTCCATGAATCTCGTACATTCATAACTGCTCTGGCGTATCAAATGTAAACAAATGACGTCATATATTAAGAAATGGACAAGGTCCGACAATTTATTTATTAAAGACATTTTTATGTTTAACGTTGTTATTTTATAGATGCATGTATTTAAGGAAATGCTCTGTTTATGATAAACAGTATTAAATAACATTTACCGGCCTTTTAACCTCTTCCTGTCTTACAAAAGCTGTTTCTTCCAAATGATTCTGTAAGCTACAAAACAAATAGTAATCTGAAGGAGCAAGATCGGGAGAATAAGGTGGATGAGGAATTTTCTCCCAAGCAAGTTCTTCGATCTTTTGTGACGTGATTCTTGCTGTGTCGGGTCGCGCATTGTCCTGATGAAACATCACCCCTTTTCGATTCACTAGAGCAGGTCTTTTTTCCTCAAAACTTGGTTCAAACGCTCTAATTGCTGACAGTATATTTGAGCATTAATTGTTGCATTAGGTGGTAAGAATTCAAAGTGGATTATTCCTTGGCGATCCCACCAGATTGAAAGAAGAACCTTTTACCCATGAAGTTCCCTTCTCGGCTGTGGCTGGGGTCCTTCCCCTTTACTAAGTCATTGTCTACGACGCTTAACATTTCGATAAAAAATCCATTTTTCGTCGCCAGTCACAAGTCTATCCAAAAAAGGTGAAACAAGTTGTCGAGAATGGAGAGAAGAGCAGATGTCAACTCGGGATTTGAAGTTGTTTTCAGACAATTCATGAGACACCCATTTTCCAAGTTTAGGAACTTTTCCAAGTTGTTGAAGATGACGATGAACAGTTGTATGGTTTGAACTGAGAAAGCAGGGTTTTCTCCAAGGTCTGCTTCAAGAAGCTTTTCATCAAACTCAACTGGACGTCCGGTTCGATCTTCATCTTCAAGGGTGAAATCTCCACCTCTGAATTTTGCAAACCATCTTCTGCAAGTTCTTTCATTCACACATTCCTCTCCATAAACTGAGTGAATGTTTCTAGCCACTTCGGCTGTTGAGTTTCCTTTCTTGAACTCATAAAGCATTATGTGCCTCAAATGATTCTTGGGTACTTCCATGTTAGCAGGATTTTAATCAAACAAAATTTAATTTTATTGTTCTGTGAATTAAAATTTGATCAGTTTAAATGCATCTAAACATAAAAATAATGTTCAGTTCCATTAGACATTATAAAATACTCTTTAAATTTCGTTCATTTTAACAAAAAGTTAAAATTCGGACAGAACTTATGGGATGACCTGATAGATTTTATGAATTTAAACGCAGAATGGCAGCATGGTTTCATCATTTTACAGTTGAAATGGCTACATACAACCGTAAGTTCTAAGCTATCAGTTTCTTCTCCTGCACTCCTTGCATGTAGAACACTCTTCCGTCTTCTTGTCTGCCAGTCAACTTAGACTTTGAAAACTTTAAACGCAACGTCAATCGTTAGCTACTGTCTTCTTAATCCCTATTCTTTTATTGTTCTCTCTCCTTAATAATGTTTTTCTTTTTCTCGTCTTCTTTCATACTAATTAGCCCCACGCAGGAACTTTATTGTCTTGCCTGGGGTGAAATGATAAAACAAAACAAAAGGAAGCTAAAAAAAGCACACTTGTCGAAGTGTATGATATCAGCCAAGTGTTTCCAACCATATTGAAGGATTTCAGCAAAGATGCCGTCCTTTCTGGCAACCTTTCTCATTTCTAACTTGCTGTTAGATGATTTTACTTCCTCTATGGCAGCAGGATTACAGATCATTCATAGATTCCACGATGGGTCTTTGCTGAAGGTAGTTAAGTGCAGATTGATTCACGGGAGTATCTCCTTTTTGAACAGATCCGAAAAATGTTCTTTGCATTGCTTACCGATTTTCATCTTAGTAGTAAGGAACTTCATGCCATCATTTGATTAAAGAGGCGTCACTGAGGCAGATCGTAGGCCAAAGCCTTGCTTCATGAGGTTGTACAGTTTTTTAATATTCTTTTTTTCCTGCAGCACCCTCTAATTCTGCTGCTTATCTAGACCACCAAGTGTCTTCCATCTTACGAAGCATAGCTTTACATTGAGTTTTGCTTCTTTGAATTGCCTTTCTAGCTGTTGTTTGCTTTCCTGGGCAGTCCTTTTTGCAATATGTGTTCACGTATCTTGTCCCTATTTGAGAGAATATCTTCAATGAGTTGATCGTTTTCATCAAACCAGTCACGACCTTTAATTGAAACTAACCCCAAATTCTCCAAATAGCAGATCTGATCATTAGGTTCTTCTCAAGTAATTGAAATAATCTGAGTTTCAATTAGAGCTTGCAGAGCCTGTAGGGTGTCTTGGGGATGTAGTTTGGCAGCATCCAAGTATTTTGATAACTTCATAGTAGTGCGATTTCGAGCAGTTGGCATAATGACCACACACATTTTGGCAGGTACATTTTGGCAGGTACATTTTGGTCAGTCCAGCAGTCGGAAAGATCTTACATTGCAGATATCCAGCATGTCGCGTTTGCGTGCTATAACTTAGTCCAGTAGGTACCATTGACAGGGCCTTGCGAGCCTACATATTGTTATATGGTCCCATTTGTATTGGAAACGTGTACTCGCAATGTGAAACTGAAATTCTGTACGCACTTCAAGGAGCAGCTGACCGTTGCTATTCATTTTACTTGTTCCGTTTTTCTCCGAACAACTCCACAAGTCACTGTCAATCCAAGCATTAAAATCCCCACAGTAGATGATTTTACCAGTTCTCGGAACAGATTGAAGACGGTCTCACAACGCCTCGTAGAATGAAAACTTTACAACTTTATCTGAAACTAGCAGCATAGCCCGGCGTTGCCCGGGCTTGATACAAAAATTGTACGACTCATACAGCAATCACTATCACTTGACTTAAAATATTTTTGCCCTTCTTTGACTTTAAAGGAGTGCCCTTTGCCGTGCTGATGTTGCTACATGCTTTACTTCTTGCCTATCTCACACTGCGAATTTTTTCTAAGTTCTATACTAAACATTAAATCTGTTACGAAAAAAGAACTAAACAAAATGAACACAAAACGATCAGCTTTTAAAAAAAAATGACTCGTAACTGGAAAAACCGAATGAAAAACTTTTTCACACCCAACCCAGTTCTGCGGAATCAGAATCAACGTTGTATTTAATCAAGCCATGGAGTAAAGTATTCATGCAGATTTAAATTTTTCCCACTTGTGATGAATGGAGCGATCGATTTTTTTGCATGCTAGCATGCTAGTTAACATTCGTGTCAGTCAGCTGTTGGCTCTCACGCTGCCCAATAGAATCTTCCCGCCTATTTGTGGTAGCCAGCTATAGGCTCTCACTCTGGCCAGTAGAAAATGGCCGCAAACTACATGAAAACTGCCGTAGAAGCATGAAAAAATCGATTATTTCCACTATCGATGGGAGTTGGGAAAAGCAAAGTTCGTCTTGGCCTTCCTGCTAACTTGAAGCATGTGCATGTAAATTTTGTTGCAAATCCGTCGAAAATTGAGGCGTGCATTCGTTACACACACACACACACACACACACACACACACACACACACACACACACACACACATCCTGTCTTTTATAGATAGAGATAAGTGTAGGTTCACAACAAGCACTGATTAGCGTAGAATATCGACAAATGTCAAGGTTTAACCGAAGTGTCATCAGTCTATATACACGAGGACGTGGAAATACTGGTATATATAAACACATACACACACGTACGCGTGAGCGCGCACACACACACGCACATACATAGATATACTGAGAAGTATGAATATATATTATCAAATGAGTGCTGGTAAAAATAAAACAATGCTAGGTGCAATATAACTTATACGTATAAATTATATATTAATAAATATACATTTTTCCTCACCGGTAGCATGACTCAGAGTTTCATGCACAACGCAGTCTTCAGATGCTGAATTGAGACTCGCATGGAGGTTACTTCAAGAGCTCTCCTGTATTCGTATCATTTGCAACGTGTGCAAGTTCTTTCACCCTTTGATCATTCACGGAGGAAGAACTTTTGCCGACGGTTTATTGGCACAAACTGCCGATCCGATGTTTGTCTCTTCGGTCTTCTTTATGGATGAGGGAACATTTGGAAGAAATAACAAATATGCACAACCAACATTTGTGGGCGGATCGGAATCCCCATGCTACAATAGAGGTTCGACACCAGCATCAGTTTACGATTAATGTGTGGGCTGCAATTGTAGATCACTGCCTGGTAGGTCCATATGTTTCCCCAGCACGTCTTACAAGGACTTTATTTCGAACACACTTCCAGACCTACTAAAAGATTTACCCCTGCTGATACGAAGACGAATTTAATGTGGGATATCCGACCGCGTACGCTCGACCAAAAATTCCCCGTTGACCCCGTGTACAACGGGGTCCGGTCGCTGTTTCCCGAGACGAGACTCTGCGCCTCGTCTGGGGATCCTCTCTGCCTGGAGGAAGAGAGTTTGACCAGCAAAGCTGGAGACGAATCTCCGATTGAAGGATATCTACCAACCACCCCACGCGGTCAGATGTGGCACAAGGCCGAAATGAATGTCGGGTGTCCAAGCCCGTAGGCTCGGCCAAAAATTCCCCATAGACCCCGTATAAAACGGGGTCGGGTAGCTGTTTTGCAAGACGAGACGCTGCCCTTCGACATAGCCTCGTCTGGGGATCCTCTCTGCCCGAAGGCAGAGAGTTTGACCAGCACAGCTGGAGGCGAATCTCTAACTGAAGACCACATACAGTATTCACTTCTTTATTTATGGGAATGGGAGTATACCCATTATCGCCCGTAGGTATGCTACAACACTTATTAAAGAAAAATTACCATGTTGATGCATATTCATTTTATTCCGAGTACTTTCAACATTAACACAATGTCGTTATCAGGATCTTGTTTTTTCTAAAAATTGTTGTGTTAATCATTTTTCCAAGACAAAATTGTTCATCTGAAAATTAATTTTTTACGTGTGAAGTGATGCTAAGGTTATGTACTGTACAATTTTTAATTTTTATCATGCAGACACACGTGCGAACGTCAAGGCAGATAACTAAGTTATTGAAATGTGTAAATATTTAAAAAAAATGTTTAAGACTATTCGTTAAAACCTAGATATTTTAAACTATCTACTATAGACATTTTAAAACATTTGTTTATTAAGGGTTGGTTTGAATTTTTTAATATAGATAATTTCAAGAATTTTTAGTTTATGTTTATTGTTTTCATGAAAAGTATAGATGTATTTTCAACAAAAGTTGTTCTAAATTACGAATGTGAACAGGGATGGTGTTGTAAATCTTGAGAGATGTTAGATGCATCATTTATATATACACACATATATATATATATATATATATATATATATATATATATATATATATGGTTGGACATGTCAGTGATGGTCATATTCGCTTTGCGAGTCGACATCCACCATATATGTATGTAAGTGTGTGTTTGTGCGTGTGTGACAGATTGCTGTTACACACTGTTGTAAATATTGGGAAATGTTAGATGCATCATTCATATATATATATATATATATATATATATATATATATATTTTATGCATTAAAGTGCTAAATATATACGGTGAGAGCATATGTGAATATAAAATCTATATTGAGGTCAACATCCAGCGGCGACTGTCTCTTTTATGCTTCAACAAAAGAAGACAAGAAGTAGACCTCCACTGCTGGGTTCTGATCCCAATGTCCACTTGATATATATATATATATATATATATATGATGGACTCTCCCGTCGTGTTCGACGTATGAATTTCCGACGACCACAAACTAATTATATGCATGGCCATGAGAGGCATGACTTTTGAGACCGATTCGAACATTGCAGGAGAATGTATTGTATTCAAGCACACCGGAAACAATGTTAGATGTCTTATTTTGTTTTCATGTTTCACACAGTCGGATGATGCTGACTTCTTGATGGTGCATTATTCCTGAATGGCATCAAGAACGATACTTTGATCTCTTCATGGCTACCACTTCAAAGTTCTCGAATGGAATGTTGACGTAAGAAAGGTTGCTCTTCGGTTTATCTATATACTTGAGCCAAGGTATACCAACATTTCTATGACCACTATATATATATATATATATATATATATATATATATATATATTGATAATATTATTTATATATATATATATATATTTATGTATAAATTCCCAAGAGAATAGAATCCAGGTAGTTCTTAAGAAAATGACATAATGCGTCCTTAATAAATATTCAGACAACCTTTGGAAGGACTCGACAGAGACAATTAAATGGTTCCTAAAGATCCCCAATAAAAGGAAATCTACTTTCATCCAATTTGACATCTTGGATTTTTACCCTTCCATTTCGGAGGAACTAATAATTAATAGCCTTAATTTGCAAAAAGATATACCGAAATCACGAAAAATGATCTGGACATTGTTTTAGCGTCAAGAAGCACAATACTTACATAAAATGACGCTACTTGTGTGAAAAAGAATAAAGAAAGTTTCGATGGACCTATGGGAGCATTCGACTCTGACAATTGCAGATCTAGTGGGCATATATATTGTAGACAGATTAAGTAGAGTAGTTAACCATAATCAACTTGGAATTTATAGAGATGATGGCTTAATCATTGTCCCTAATAGCAATGGACCCTTGGCTTCCAACTTACATAGGAGGGTCATTAGGGCCTTCAAATACCTAGGCCTTAAGATTGACATATTTTCCAACCACCATGGAATATTAGTATTTGAACCTTTTACATTATATATATATATATATATATATATATATATATATATATATATATATATATATATATATTGTATACAATATTCGGGCAATGCAGACATATATTTAGTGGAAATGGGGCGAGCAATAAGTGATAATTACTGAATAAAATCAAGACGAGATATCCAGAAACATGGACAGAGGATCAAGAACAATCTACCCCCATCCCTGTTGATCAAATAAAATGTTCAGTTCAAAATTCTCTGAAGGTTAACTTGATGATCAAGCATCTGAATAGAGCTGGTGGACCCAACGTCCAAAACGTTGTGATAATGACAACAAAGTTGAGGACAATAATCCGACTGGAAATGTCAATATTGATAATTCGTTATTCCAGAAGTTCAGACTGAAAGCATAATCTGATATACGTAGGTAAACATCCTTTAATTTACGCAACAGATATTTATTTTGAACCAAATCTTCTTCATTGTTAATGCAATTAGTTCATGGTGGATAGTGATCGCATCGATTGAAAAGTGACAATTTCTGATGAAAATTCAAATAATTATGACGTGTCTGGCTGTTCTGCGTTCGTATTTATTTCAGTGAGTTCGCATGTTAAAAAGTGATAGACGAGGGTATAAAAAGCAGGCTTCATATTTATTGAAGCAAAATGGACTAATTTTTTTTCCAATAATTAGGCTTATATTGATCACTTTGATTTACATATAAATTTTAATATGCATTAAAAACACATACATATAGCATACATTAAAAATAATCTTTGTTTACAGGAATATTTATATCTTATCAAGGAATATGACCATGTTGTTGATAAAAAATAAACATTAAAAAATTAGAAAGTAACTTAAGTAATAATCTGTATATTTCTGAGATGAGATGTTCAACCTGTTGTTGAGAGAAATGTCGTTTAATATATTTTTAACAATTTGCATTTCTACCGCTCCCATCTTCACCAAAAAGCGAAGAGGCTTAATATCTTCCCATTGATGTCCTGGCTATTTTGATCCATGGCTATTTTGATTCTCATGAGTAGCATCTTTATCAAGGGTTCTCAGACTTTTTGGCGTCATCGCCCAATTTCACATGGCTAAATTTTCTACCGCCCGACTGTATAATAAATATTCAAAAGCATACCAAAATTGTTTGGTAAAAGTTTGTTACTGGTTCCTAAACTGACTTTATGATGTCGTAAAAATACCAAAAGGAGGTAACAAATAACACTGACTTATACAGAAGCTGCTGCTGATACTAACGTATTAAAGGACAGACGGGAGTAAACTTGACCATTGTAAACTATATAGAAAATATCAAAATATTCCTTGTTTGCGGGCATATTTATATCTTATCAAGAAATGTGACCCTGTTATATCCATTTAGTTTCCTGATTTGTTTTATACAGGTTTTTTGCATATCTTGTTTAAATATTTTTTCGGGTAGCATATGTTGTAATATCTTTTTAATAAGCAAAATCCTATATCGGCCACCGAAATTTCCAACCACCCACCATTTTCTGTTCAGTTGCCCATCGCCTACCCAACACTTGAAATCACTCACCGGTGGGTGACATCGCCTAGGTTGGGAAACCATGATCTATATAATAGACAGGGTATTATTTAGAGTTATTAAAACGCAAGACAACATTAATAGAGTGTTTAACATTCAGCAGGTGCAACATATCCATAGAGGTTTAGTCGAAAACCTGACCTGGGCTCACCAATAGGAAAAATGTTCTCCATGAAGACGCAAGGCCGCAAACAGCAAGAATAACACAGGAACACATTTTAGAACTCTGTTTTTTTTCCACCTAACCCGCCATATTCACCTGACCTTGCACTAACTGATTATTACTTGTTTTAATTATTATACATGAGGATTTATTGCAAAATTGTGAAAACTTTCTCATATAAAAATCAGACTAAAGACTTCGGCGAAAACCATTTCACATCAAAATTTGTGGAATTTTACACAAACTGAATCGAAGAGTTGCCTAAGAAGCTGCAACAGGCCATTGCAAATAATGGTAAATCGGCAACTGAATAAAATGTAATTTATCATTTGAAGAATTAAGCTGAGAAACAAAACCTGATATTATTTATGACTTATTATATATACAGGGTGCAATGGATAAAATGTCGTCATCTTATATTTTTAATTTGGTGCACGTCCGTTTGTTTTTTATTTTGTCGACTTCACAGTATTGTAGAGTCAGTTGGGCACCGACTGTAAGAAAAAAAAGTAGTATGACGCAAATCACACCGGTAGAAATATGGCATGTTGTACGGCTTGGCATTCACGCCGGAAGCACCAATACGATCATTTCAGATTGTTTGTGTGTCACTCTGAAGACAGCGCAGAGGATTCGGAAAGAGTTGGATGATATATCCAATCAACATCATGGTGTTTGGAGTGATCACTAGTGATGGCGACATTGTACCTCCAATCATCATCTTACAGGCCCTCAGGCTCAAAACAGAGACCTACATAAAGTGCTTTGAGGAGGTAGTGCTGCTCTGGGTCAAGAGGGTGGCTGCTGGAAGACCTTTGTCTGGTAATAGGACTGCACCATGCTACACAAGCAGGATGATTCCTTACATCTGGCCACCTAACTCCTCATACAGCACCACCCTTGATTATTATGTGTGGGGCGCAGTTAAGCGAGAGTCCAATAAAACTCCTTACAACACCAAAGCGGAAGAAGGCAGGGAAGGAGTATACAATGGCCGAAACATCGTGAATATGACAATAAATATGACAATAAAGATGAAGACAACAGACCGAACAATGTAAATAGTGTAAATAAGCAATCATCCCTATATATATATATATATATATATATATATATATATATATATATATATATATATATATATATATAAGGACACTGTTAAATTATTTTATTGTAACCAAATGTACCCTAATTATAAAGAAGATGAAAAAAATAATTAAAATAATTTAATTTCACCAATATTTATAATTTTGATCATCTACTACGAAAAACGTCAGAAGGTCTAATCTAATTATTAGAAATAATTCATCTATTGAGTGCATGAAACGCTGAGTTCTGCTACTAGTGAGGAATAATATATATATATATATATATATATATATATATATATATATATATATATATATATGATGGACTCTCTCATCCAGTTCGATGTATGAGGTTCTGACGACCACGAACTAATTATCTGCATGCCTAGGGCGGGCATGATTTTTGAGACCGGCTCAAGAATTGCACAAAAAACCACAAACAGTACAGGAGAATGTATTGCATCCAAGTGCAGCAGGAACACAGCAGGAAAGATGTCTTATTTTGCTTTCCCGTTTCATGTAGTCGACTGATGCTTACTTCTCAGTGCAGCTATATCAATGTTGTACTTCTTTAGCTCCAATGCGACCGGAGCTGATTTTCTTTCTGGTGCTGAGTTGTTGTCCTGGAGAGTTCGTACATTCCAAGTGCCAAGATGAAGTTGATGTCGTTTTGTAGAGTTTTTCATAGTAGCTGGTTATGTGTGGAACTAATTAGATGTAGTTGTCAAAAAACCAACAGAATGATTTGTTTCAAGTGGTGAAGGCTTGTGTCGGACCATCCACACTTTTTGGATCTGTCGATAAAAAAGTAACGGTGCAAAAGACATGCCACGGAAACTCCGAACGACAGTCCTCAAGTGTTATTAACGCGGAGTTTAACCTCTCCGGATCACAGACAATACCAGCCAGTACGCGTCTCTCGGCACACACATGCAATATAATGACACACACACACACACACACACACACACACAGATATATATATATATATATATATATATATATATATATAGAGAGAGAGAGAGAGCACAGGTAATGAATCCATTGGTATATAATCCAGGTAGATCTTAGTAATATCAAATATTAAAACTGTTTAAGAGAGCTCAATGTATTTATTATAACAGAGCATATATTTGATTGGCTCAGGATCAGACATAATAAGCATTCATTGTCTGTTATATTAAATAATATATATATATATATATATATATATATATATATATATAGTATTTCACAATATATAATATGACACGCATTAGCGTACAACAAATGCGTAAAATTTGGCAAAGATTATTTGGGAAAAAAATGAAAATTTGATCATAATATTTGTATGTATTTGCTTTCATCGTTTAATAATATTTTGAATCAATTATGATTTACAGCAAAAATCCAAAATTACTTCATGTAGGTATAGTCTATTTTAAACAGGGACAACCTCATGCCAGTCTTCTTCACTTCTAGACAATTTTTAGAAAAACATAGCCATGTACATAATATATGTAAGACATATATTAATTGATAACACAATAATACTCACACATACACATAGTAAAAAGAACCTTCAGATATTAGAGGCTATCTACATTAAAACGTAGCAACCCACAATTGACAAAATTATATTTCAAACTAGCAGTAGAGCCCGGCGTTGCCCGGGGATGTAACAGTAAGAGATAGATCAAATATCGACTATCATAAAGACTGAAAAATAAAATTGACAAAGATTATTGTTTAAGGTTGACGGACACGCATGTCTTAATTATTTTTTTTTTTTTTTACGAATTGGTCAAACCCAAACTCAAACAAAAACATTGTTTTCAATCGTCATGAGTCTACCGATTGAATAGAATTTTTATTATAAACAATTGTCTTGTAAATGGAATTTTTAAAGTGTTCTGAATGTAAAAATAAAGAAAAAAAAAGTGTGCAAGACAATAAGAAACACTACCTGCCAAAAAAGTGAAGTTTTGTTGAAATCGGTTGAAAATGTAGGAAATCCGATCCCATATATAAAAACGATCACACATACAAACACAACACACACACACACACACACACACACACACACAACCTGGGTTTTATAATAAGTATAACTCAATATGAGTTGTCCCCCCTTTCATTTTCGTGATGCCTCTTAATCGTGTTTTCAAATTGATTTCATGCAAAAACAATTGTATTTTTCCAATTTTTGGCGCTGTTAGAACCACCGCAAGGTAATTTTACGTAGTCCTGTGAAGTTTTGTTGAAATCGGTTGAAAAATGTAGGAAATCCGATCCAATATATAAACATACAGACATACACACACACACACAATCTGCATTTTATAATAAGTAAGATTAGTCACAACACATCACATTGCTTCTAGACATTGGTTCTGTTGTAATACTTATGTCTATCACGTGGTATGACGTCATAAAACCGCAACTTACGATCTGCGTCGGCTATTCCACGACCGTTAAAATCGTATAGCATTCTTCTATGTCAACATAACAAAATATCATTTTTGACGGTGGATATCTTTGTTTCATGTCTGTATAACCACCCTGAGGATGGCTCATGTGAGTCGAAAGCTTAGAACCAACTTGATAAAAAAATATACAAATGTTGGACAATTTTTGTCTTTATTTTCACCAGAAATTAAAGCAAACATTCGAACATTAGAATGGCTCATGATCAGACATAATAGGCATTCATTCTGTTATATTTAATAACATATATATATATATATATATATATATATATATATATATATATATATATATATATATATATATATATATATATATATATATATATATAATTCCAAAATATATAATTTGACACGCACTAGCGTACAACAAACGCGTATAATTTGGCAAAGATTATTTAAAAAAAAGAAAATTTAATCATAATATTTGTATGTATTTGCTTTCATTGTTTAATAATATTTTGAATCAATTATGATTTAATTATTTATAATCTCATATAATTTGTCTTGGCTTATCAGGAGACCAGTGTGATAATGAAAGATTTTTTTTAGGTGTTCATCAGTTGACAATGACTTCTACTCCAAGATTTTTTCAAAGATAAACATTGAAGAGACGGTATTATATGAAGGAGATTTTTTTGCGATTGATATGGTGAGAAATACATTATGTATCATTGTTTTTCTTATTACTAGAGACGTTATATTTACTGGGTACACGAGTTTAAGTAGGTCTTCCTCTTAATGTCGACCGGCCTAGACAGTGAGAAGTCCTCCTCGTAAAGAAAATGAGCCCCGCTCACACGTCAGGGATCGCCCCTATATTCCTTTTTTTTAATCTGGGAAACTACTTTTAAGCCAAGTGTGCCTTACAAATTAGGCCATAGGGAAACCTCGTGATAAAGCAAGGTTCATATCTATCTATCTATCTATCTATCTATCTATCTATCTATCTATCTATCTATCTATCTATCTATGAACCTTGCTTTATCTATCTATCTATCTATCTATCTATCTATCATCTATGAACCTTGCTTTATCTATCTATCTATCTATCTATCTATCTATCTATCTATCTATCTATCTATCTATCTATCTATCTATCTAATATGAACCTTGCGTTATCTATCTATCTATCTATCTATCTATCTATCTATCTATCTATCTATCATATATATATATATTATCTATCTATCTAACTATCTTCTATTATCTTCTATATATATATATATTATCTATCTATCTATCTATCTATCTATCTATCTATCTATCTATATATATATATATATATATATATATATTATATGAACCTTGCTTTATCTATCTATCTATCTATCTATCTATCTATATATATATATATATATATATATATATATATATGAACCTTGCTTTATCTATCTATCTATCTATCTATCTATCTATCTATCTATCTATCTATCTATCTATCTATATGAATTTCTGGGATGAGTATTTGTCATTATTTACACTAATTATATTTAAACTATTTTCCTAATCATTGTTCTTGTTATCATAACGTTTAGGTAGTTGTGCTCTTCGGCCTTCATCAGGTGCATATTGATTTGTGTAATCTACAATGTATCTAATTTTCTACTGAGTTCAAGTACACATTGCCACACAGGGATTGAACTCACAACTGCTATGTCACCAAATTCACAAACCAACGCTTTAATCCTCTCAACCTTGTCCCGTATTTGGTGACATAGTGGTTGCGTTCAATCTCTGGGTCGGGCAGTTTTTACTTGGGCTCATTGGAAACGGGCGAGTAATATGTGAGCAAAAAGAAAGTGTATCGGAGACCAGTAATATATAAGAACAAAATGAATTTGGAATTTATAAGCGAAATGGCAAATATAGAAAACGTCAGAACTCTCCCTTGTAATTGAGAACAAAGATAAGAATTTCAAATCGTCTCAATCTATAAAATGCAATGATAGAATCTATTACAATCATATATTTTAACGAACCAGTTTTTGTATAGATGCCTAATTCTATACTACGGAATATCTTATGCTGTTTAATTCTTCCCTGTGAGCCGTTTTTCCCTGTGCGAGACAGTATGTAATTTTTCACGATTTGCAGGTAACCAACGCTTTTATACAAGGATACGTTTTTATACTAGGACAGAATTTGTTGGTTAGATCTTGCATTTTATCGGCTGTTTAGCATCTGGTTCAAGTAGTGAAATCTATGGACCGTAAATAGGTTTACACAAAAATATTTTTTCGTTATTGATTTATAATAATAAATACGTACTTGTTGTAAATTAAGAAAGATATTATCCCAATTTTCTTTTAAAATCCAACAATAATGATTGTAACATTTTTTGTCAATAAATTTGTTTATTTCCACAGTACTTATAGAACATCCACTTGATCGTCTTTCTTTCACAAATTCAACTAAACTTTATTCCATATTTGGATATTGAGCTTTTCTTCCTCTACCTAGAGCTTTGATTTAAACTTTTTTAGTTCATTTTTATTCTTTCTCCATAAACGTATGTTAACCTCATTCAACTCATATTCTCTAGCCTCAGCACCTTTTCCTATTCTTTCTGCTAATTCTATTACTTTTTGTTTAAAATTTGCACGATAACTCGCACGTTTTGACGACATTTTGGTGGTAAAATAAAATGTTATATTTATCGGGAAAAACGCATGGAAATTTTCAATATTATTTTAGTCGCTTAGTTTCGATTTTATTCTTAATGTCAAGGTCGACAAAATGTCTTCACAATTATTCTTTTGTTTTTTTTTTTGACAAAATTTATAGATGCGTATTATACATAGGGATAGATATATTTCTTAATTTTTGGATCATTTGTCGGGGTGCGTATTATTTAGAGGTGCGTTTTATTTTCGAGAAATTACGGTATTCTGTTTCAGTGAAGCACACAGAAGTGACGACACGAGAAAAAAATTAACGAATACGAGTTATTCCCCCCTTGTGTATACAGTAGAATAAAAAAGAGTTGACTCTTGATGGACTGAATAAAGAATTCGTTTTGAACTTCTAAGAACATAACTGAATATGACAAATAACTAAAGGAAGCCGGGGAGTATAACGAGTGATAAATTACGATTATAATAACCAAAATGTAGTTTAAATAAATCAATTTTTAATATTGATGAATTTTGCACATAGGTAAAGCGGAACATAGGTTAGTATATTTTCTTATAAGAAAAGAGACAAAAGTGTGGTTTTAAAAAAACCTGTTTTTGGTTCTTTGCGTAATTGAAATGAAGTAGAATGTTTGAGCAAGGAAATAAGTTGAAATCGAATTATTATAGAAATACAAGAATAACATTTGAAAAGACAATTGAACGACAAATAAATTGGCACAGATCTGCTGAAAAAAGAAATTCACAAATGCATTGCACATAATTTATGGTACAAAGGAAACAATAAATATATAAAAACAATAAAATATATGTCAAAGTTCTTACATATACGCTTTTGTATATAATATATTTATTAGGTAAATTAATGACAAAGCGGAAAAAATCTGAGTGACGCTTTTTTTGCTTCAGATCTTCTATTATCAAAATGTGGAATATTTAATAATAGGAATGATAAAAACAAAAACTTAATCATAGAGAAACGACACTGGTTAGACTAAATATTCTGACACGTCTACAAAAAGAGAAAGAAAAAAAAAAGAAATGTAAAAGTGTAAAATTTCAGCGTTTCCAATAATTTTGGCATTTCTGTCATTTCCATTTCTGTTCTTATATTCCCCCTCCCCTTCCTGCACATATGTGATTCCTGCATTTATTTGATGCCATCGACAAGAAAATTGCGTTAGTCTCAAGATGTCCAAAAGGACGAAACGTGTCACAGAATTTCTTCCACTTTTGTGATTAATTTACCTACCATATAATCTACTACATATGTATATGCAAAATCAACGTAAAAAATGCAAAATTCAATTATATGCATATATACAGACATATATATAATTTTGTATTATAGTGACATTGGCATTTATACATACATACACACACACACACATATATATATATACACACATTTTCTCATTTAAATAAACAAAAATATAAGTAAATATATAAATATAAGTATTTTATATATATATATATATATATATATATATATATATATATAAATATATGTATAAATAATTTTTTTCCATTTAAACAAAGTTTAATATAAATATAAAGTTCCGTGTTTTCGGTCTGACGAATAGCCCCCCAGTTCAAAAAGCTAATTTTGGCTTTTCAAATGTCTTTTGAAACCGGATCAGCTGTTGCAGTCTTTGCCGCATCCATCACTGGTAAGCCGGTTTGCACTAACGAACTGAGCGTAATCTGTTGACGGTGTTGTCTATGTATATGACTCCTGAAGTGGCTTTGTAGTTCTGCGTTTGACATATTCGGTTACACCGACGGCAAACAAATTGAGGAACAGATGGGGCCACTTCCTCTCCCTTGCGGGCAGCACCTTTGATCTTTGCCTAGCTTATTGACTTTGCATGGAATGAGCGACATCCTTCTTAAATTTGTTTTCACCATTTGTTTCTGTTACCTGCCTGTACTTCCCGGTTGTGAAGATCGAAATGTGAGAATGGGTCTTTGACACAGTCCTTGAAACACTTCTTAGGCTGTTGCTAGGGCGTTTTTCTTACAGCCCCCCCCCAGTAAAGAATCTGCTTGGGGATACGACTATCGTCCAGCCGTATCAGATGTCCTACTCAACAGAGGCTTGTGTATATGTGCTTCAAAGCTGAGTGCATCAGCTTATACCAGTATATCTATGTCTGGAATATGTGACATTCAGTGAATGGGCAAGATCGATCTCAGGCAACTCAGATGGAAGCACTCCACTATCCAGCAAAGAAGGCTTCTAAGTACACAGGCATTATAGACATGTATCTTTTTGTTTCATTTTCTTTATCATATATATATATATATATATATATATATATATATATATATATATATATAATATATATAATAATAAAAAAATAAATAAACACTAATATTCCATGGTCATAATTTATTCCATTGGAATCGTAAATACGATTCAATTCATCAGACTTACAAATTCAAAAAGAATTTCCGTTGTTTTTTTGTTTTCCTTTTGAATTTGTAGGTCTGATGAATTGGATCGTATTTACGATTCCAATGGAATAAATTATGACCATGGAATATTAGTGTTTAAACCTTTTTATTATATCCTTACTCTGTCCTGGACATTGAGTTCTACCTGGATTCTATCCTCTTGAAATATTTTATTAAAAAAATATACATGTATGTGTATGCACCTATGTATATATATTTATATATTTTGCATATGTATGTGTATATTTACCACTAATATTAGCTATATATATATATAGGTAATAATACGTTGGTATATAATCCAAGTGAATCCTAATAATATAAAAAATATTAAAACTGATCCAAAAAAGAGCACAAACATATGACGTGGAAATAACCACAGAGACGCGAGAGGCTTACAATGTTTCGTCTGTGAGAAAGAGGTTGCGAGGTGGAAAATAACCAACAAGTACGCGGAGAAGCTTTTGGACTCCTATCGAAAGTGAAAAGTGAAGATTGGGCAGCTCCTGGTCATATATCGCAGCAGTCCTCCATCTTCGGCCTGAAATGTCTCTTGTGAAGGTAGAAGATAGCAGGAGGAGCCAGGAGGTTATTTTTTCCTGCATTTTTAGACATGAATACATGTATGGCTTTTACTTGACGTTTGGCTTGAGTTTAAATCCCAATATTCGCTCAAAGAACCAAACATTCTGGGATGAATATCTGCTGCCTAAATACCTCTTACAAATATATATATATATATATATATATATATATATATATATATATATATATATATATATATATATATTTAAGTTACGAAGAACTTGGTAAACCGAATGGGTAATTCCAAGGAGGATGAAATCCTGAGAGCTCAATGTGAATCCAGAGCTAATATTTAATGAAAAATTTTTTCCTTTCGTTG
>CAHIKZ030001440.1:215000-240000 GCA_903632075.3 Acanthosepion pharaonis | reverse complement strand
ATATATATATATATATATATATATATATATAAGAATCTTCGATACTTACCTATGACCGATTAAATGCTTTGCGATGGTAACGCTCCTCAGGGTCTGATAAGAATTCTTATCTCTCCTGAGGAGCATCACACAACTTTTAGTTGGTCACAGCTAAGTATCGATGAAATTTTATTTTTCAGATAAAAATTATTACTTTAGATATCTATTAAGAATTCTTATGACAAAATTCTGCTCGCACTGACATAGGTTAATTTACATAATTTACGTATATCAATAGATGTTAGTAGTTGTATTAATAATATATATATATATATATATATATATATATATATATATATATAGAGAGAGAGAGAGAGAGAGAGAGAGAGCAGTAGCGTACAGACCCTCTACACAAAAATCGTAAGCTTTGTATTTCTCATCAAGAGAAAAATCTCTTGAAATTTTTATCAGCTTTCTCGGATTCGACTTGAACGAAAAGAATATGCAAAGAAAAATACACTTACACAAATGCATTTAACACTTACTCTCTCCCTAATTTCAAAGAAAAACACTTACAATACACTAATGCGATAAGAAGTACACCTTGTATGCACGTAATGAGTACGGCTCTCATTGAGTGCATAACTATTGCTGACTTTCAAATGCTGAGATAAAAAATAACAAGGTTGCTATAATTAACACTATTTATATTATTCGGACTATTGTCTGCGTCTCTGTCGTAATATTTATTACAACGCCATATTTATTATCCATTGTGCCATGTGTCCTCAAGGACACATGACACAGTGGATAAAGGCGTTGGTTAGATCCAGCAACAGGACCTAAAGAGTGTGAGTTCAATACCCGGTTAAGGCAGTGAGGAACTTGCAGAGGGGAATTAACAGAAGATAACTGATAACTGACATCCATTAAACATGGCATGTGAAACTAGAACAGTCTACCCCAGTGAACGAAATGAAGGGTTCAGTTCGACATTCCAACCACCTGAAGAAGGCCGGAGCGTACAACGGCCGAAACGTTGTAATAAATATGGTGACAGAGATGAGGACAATAGTCCGAATAATGTAAATAGTGTACATAATACCTCATCTCAGAAATATAGACAGATATTGCTATAATTAAGTTTAATTCGGCTTGAACTAATTTCCAAGTCTGAACTTGGGACAGTTTTCAGTTTTATTTTGGATTTAATTTTCTTACCTAATATTTTTTCTAACCCAACACGCCAAAAAATTCAAGACACAATAACACATACACACGCACACACACACACACATACACACAAACCGAATAGTGTTAGTTTATATCTCTTGGACAAAACCCTCAAATCGAGACGGTCCTAAACCCACAAACCAGGACAACCTCAGCTACAGTAGGACGTATGGTAGGCCTAAACTTATTAAATAATCTTGAATTTAACCAGAACTGACAATTCGACTATTTTCATATAAGTGAGCATTCGCGTTCAGAGATGTTTCGTAATAGTTTATTAACTGCTGAAACCTAATCGACTAAGAAAATGAAGTGATGACCATTATCTATGTGAGAATGCCTATCTACTAGGGCGGTTAGCTAATCCATGTTGTAGAAGTCTGCTCAGGCAAATTTGTGTTTGCTCGACACCTACAGAGCTCACCTGTTGTTTTTTTTTTTTTTACTGCTGAGCGCACCTTAGTTACATTTTCTGGCAGACAGCGCGTTATCTAGCCTGATTAACAGTCTGTTGATCACGCTAGGCTGTTATCTATGTGAGATTATGTTATGAATACATTGGCGACAATTTTAATCCAAACACCAACAAAAGTGTGAGGAATAGAGAAAGAAAACTATAAAAGTATTTTAATATTTTTCTCTTTTATAGTAATTTCTTTTATGCTTTCAAATTCCATTACCAAATATCCATAAATTTAATCGAACGCTTGCAATAGCTTTCGAAAAAAGTGTCGCATCATTATTAAACACTATAATATCGTAGCCTTGACGCTCAAGACGTCTTTTTGTAAATCGAGGCCTTAGTGCAGTGGTTCCCAGATGGTGCGACGCGCTTCATAGGTGCGTCGAAAATGATAGCAGTTGAAGCCGAATGATTGAAAGCCAGTTTAAAAAATTCATATGCCAAAAATAAATATCAATTCAAAATTTAAAATATTATGGATTATTGTAATTCTATGCATAATTCCCAGTATAAATAGTTATAAATAATTATTGACAGATTTTATCATTGTGATATTTTAATATTATATCAAGTATTAAAAATACAGTAAGTAGGGTTTGCAAATTGAAGGAGAGAGTTATCAATAATAATGTTCTGACTTCGAATTCGCGTTTATCTCCCTTTAAACTTGCCTGTTTTTTATTACTTTTTCTAACATAAAATTTGGTGAGGCAAGAGCAAATTTTAATTTCGAAAATGCAGCTCAGAGAAAAAAAAATTGTGAACCACTGCCTTAGCGTATTAACTGATGTAATCAAGATTTCGAAGTAGCATTACTAGAGAAGTTTTGAGATAAAAAAAAAGGAATATAGTTTTAAAGCAAGGGAAAAAGGAAGGATAAGATGGAGGGAGAGAAGCAGGATATTGGAAAGAAAAAAACAAAACACGCAGCAACACAAAGGACATGTGAGAGCTGTAAGGTTTGTCTTGAAGACGTCGAATAATAAAAAAAATGCTCTAAAGTTCACGTAGCACTACAACCAACTTTAAGGAGGGAGTTAAGGTTAACGAGGAGATTGAAACATGGACCACGTACAGTCACCTTGCTGCATCAGCGAGCCAATGGTGAACCAGAGGCTGTTAAGTATCGTGAACTGGTTTTCCACCACATCGGAATCCGGGTTGCAAGGGTGCGGGTTATACCATTCGTAGGGGCTGAACCGTGCCAAGACAAAAAGCATAAAACTGACACATAGGTAGGCCGCTACCACATACACCCAGACCTGTAAAAAGAAAAAAAATGAGGAATAGTAAAGTTTATTCAGTTTATTTAAAATAAATAATGATAATAATAATAATCATAACAACAAAAACAATAATAATAATAATAATAATAATAATAATACTCTATTAGCATATATTATATAATAATCAGACTACAGTGTAAACAAGAAAATGTGTGGGAAATTGGAAAACATTAAATAATGTGCCCGCGAGATGGGCTTCATATATTTGTACACCTATAAGTTGTTGGTTTCCGGCTCAATCACTCAATAATAATAATAATAATAATATGTAGCACATTAATTCCAGTTGTAGTTGGAGCCCTCGGTTCGATTGAAAAGGTTCCAATAGACTCATTAAAAGGAACCCTGGTAGCCCATGCCTTAAATAAATACAAACAATTGCACATACAAATACAGTTAACACCATAAGAAGGGCTTTGTCTATGTAAAATGTGTGTGATCTTAGGGTTTTTTTTAAACAAAAATGCCCAGTGAAAAATTTCATGATGCCATTTCTGACCTTAAGTCTGTGGTTTGGACCCAGAATGAAATGACTATACAAGAGAACAGTGGGAAGTGTCATGATGCCATTTCTAACCATAGGTCCCTGGGCGGGACCCGGAAAGAAATGTGTACACCCCAGAAATCAAAGAAAATAATAATAATAATAATAATAATAATAAAATGAAAAATCAAAGCTAACCACCCCGACATTGTTATTAGAGACCGCAAACAAAAAAGTGCCTCATTGATATGGCAGTCGCTACAGACTGCATTGTATCTTTGAAGATCTTCAAAAAACTATCAAAATACAAGGATTTTGAAATCGAGATCTCAAAAATGTGGCATATGGGAACATCAACGATCACTGTTGTAGTTGGAGCCCTCGGATTGGTTGGAAAAGATTCCAATAGACTCATTAAAATATGTCTGTATTTTTTTTTAAATTATTTTTTTAATTGGTCATGATGAAAATGTCATGATACCATTTCTAACCTTAGGTCTCTGGGTGGGACCCGGAAAGAAATGTGTACACACCAGAAATCAAAGGAAATAAAATAATAATAATAATAATAATAATAATAATAATAATAATAATAATATTTGTATCGTTTCTTTAACATACAGTGATCACAATTATATAATTTTCTTTCTAATTGCACGCACCTCATTTGTTTGCACCATCTGATACAATAAACACTTGTCTCTTGAAATCTCTGTTTGAGACTTCTGGGCAACTCGTACGACACAAAACAAAAGTAAAAACATTATTATTATTATTATTATTATTATTATTATTATTATTATTATTATTCATTTATTAAAATGTTTGAGCTGTGTTTGTGTGTACATTTTTTTGTATTCCTTTGGGCTACCAGGAATCTCTTTTATGAGTTTATCGGAACCCTTTCTAATCAATCCGAGGGCTCCAACCTCAACTAGAATTATTCAAGTCCTCATCTGCCACATGTTTTACCCTGCCAATTCAAGATCCTTGTATTTTGATAGTTTTTGAAGATCTTCAAAGACATTACAATTTCCTGAGACTACTATGTTAATAAGGCACATTCTGTTTTTGTGATCTCTGATCACGATGTCTGGGCGATTAGCTTTGATTGTTATGTTTGTGTGTAATGTAAAGTCCTATAAAATTATAACCAGGTCTGGGTGATGTTCATACCAGTTTTTGCTGTTTTTTTCCCGCAAAAGTTGCATATTTTCCAGTGCATATATTGGACAACTCTATCATGTCGAGTGTTTTATTCACTGGGTGTAAACACCATGCAACCTGACACAAAATGTTCAATTGATTCCAGATATTTATCACAGAAACTCCATTTAGTGTTGACACAATTTTTTTATTATTATTATTATTCATAATAATAATAATAATAACAACAACAACAGCAACAACAAATATAATATTATATGAGTAACGCTTAATAGGAATACGAAACTAAATTTTCCATATGTGAAATAATTGCTTATTCACTTCTGGGTTCCAGTAAATTTACGTCAGACAAATCGAGGGTATGTGGTTTCAGGTCTTCCTTTGAATGCTTTATATTCTTGCGAGGATGTGAAGGACTCCACTTTTCTCCTCATAGGTTGGGCGTTTATAAAATTTCACGTCATGTGGCTATCTTCTGCGTGTACATCCTAAATTCAGCTGGGTTCACTTCCTGTTTATATTGGTGCATTTACCGACATCTTGTGAAGGTTGTGTGCTAGTTTGATCAACTTTCTGCTAAAAAACACTGGCATACTATCCTTCATGTGTAAGATACATTGATGAATACCAGCTACCTTAACAGCATTTAAAACCAGATAGACATCTTCATGATAAAGATCTTCCCCGATGGCAATTGTATCATAAGAAGATTTTACTATGTTAACCTTGTCAACAAACACGATATATTTAGGTTTATAATAATTTATAATCCTTAAACTGGGACAGTTTTTGTTGTAGTATATCTACGGAAGATAATGGGTATGTCCCCATTCACATAAATACAGTAGTAAATAGTGTATGTTGGTCTGCAGTTGAACATTCATTGTGGAATTCACTCGACTCACCTCTAGTAATTGACTACTTCTTCTACGTGCCTGGGTCGGATATCCCACATTAAATTCGTCCTTGTGCAACATCTGACCGCGTGGGGTGGTTGGTAAATATCCTACAGTCTGAGATTCGTCCTTGTGCAACATCTGACCGCGTGGGGTAGTTGGTAAATATCCTACAGTCTGAGATTCGTCCTTGTGCCACATCTGACCGCGTGGGTTGGTTGGTAAATATACTATAGTCTGAGATTCGTCCTTGTGTCACATCTGACCGCTTGGGGCAGTTGGAAGATATCCTGCAGTTGGAGATTCATTATGGAATTCACTTGACTCACGTCTAGCACTTGACTACTTCTTTTACGCGCCGCGGGTGAATCTTATATGTGTTGTTCTTGTCCTAAGTATTATCCTTCATTACCAACCTTCATTTGATCATTCTATTCAGTAACCTTCCCTAGGTTACAACAGTTTTCAATTGTTTTTTTCATGACCTTAATTTTCTTGTATAATAAAGTGTTTTGATGAACCAACATCTATGAAGCTTCAGGTTTAGATGTATTATGATTTCAAAGTCTCAAGCAGAGAGAATTCTCAAGTTTTATTTGAAATTCAATCAATGATTAAAATGGCTTCAAGTGAAAGAACTCTGTATGTATTAAAATAGACAATCATTCATCAGATCTCATAGACTGATGATACAGTATCACAAACAAAGAACCAAATAACAAAACCACATCACATAAAAACAGCAGCAACAGTTAAAAAAGAAACTACATGTAACTATAAGAGAAAATACTGACATAATTAATATGTTTACTTTCCACATAATCTTAAAGAAAATTTTAGCAAGGAAATTTTCCATTAATACTAGAAACGCGATAACAGTGGACTCGAGAAATCTGTTTTTTAAAAAAACTGTTTCAAGTGAATGATTTTATAAATTTCAACCGACATTGACGCAAAAAGTTTAGTCAATGAATGTTGATTTTTTTCCTTTATGGGAATGGTTAATCCCATGCACTCAAGTTACCATTACCATTGCCAGGTTCTTGCGTTATAAAGTGATATCATGGACCAACACCCTTTAACCTTAATCCCCTACGTGAATTCAGTTAACCTACATAACCACGACAGTCCCCTGAATCCTGGATAGTTCCGGCGAAACTGGGACAAATGTTAAACCGCCTCAGATCTAAAATCGACAGAGCGCTTTACAGAAGGCCGGAGCGTACAACGGCCAAAACTTTGTAATAAATATGGTGACAGAGATGAGGACAATAGTCCGGATAATGTAAATAGTGTATATAATACCTCATCTCAGAAATATAGACAGATATTGCTATAATTAAGTTTAATTCGGCTTGCACTAATTTCCAAGTCTGAACTTGGGGCAGTTTTCAGTTTTATTTTGGGTTTAATTTTCTTACCTAATATTTTTATAACCCGACAGGCCTAAAAATTCAAGACACAATAACACACACACACACACACACACACAATTTGCAGCTGTTAAAAACTTATTGTTAACCAGATTCCAGAGAAACTCTCTAGAAGTCTTGGAGAGATAGATAATAAGCTCAACGGAGTTCAAAAGCATTTGCGCGGCCTTGTGAGTGATGAACTGTTTCTTACCCTTTAATCCCTTTCCTATAGAGGATACGAAGCATGCCTGTGGCTGTTTTCGAGGCAGATGTTCGTGCGAACTACATTCCTTGGTTCCACCAGTCAAGACCATTTCAGCTAGGACCCGCCAGTCCACACACACTGAATGAACTCAATCTCTTTCCTTCATGTTCCATTGGTGAGGACAAAAATCCACTTAGATATCTTCCCCAGAATTTCTGCAATGTGAACTTCCGAAGGTATACTTCCATGATCATTACACTCTTAACCTCTTTAAGCCGAGGGTCAACATGTATCTAGCCTACATATCCTCATAATATGTAACTCTTTCTTCTTCCTTAAACTCACTTACAACATCTCCATTCTGTAAAGCTCTAACTTGAGTGACTATTGGGCCTTTTTGGGAAATAATATCGATATGACCAAACCAATGTAGGCATAATTTCCAGAGTATATTTATATAATAAATGTATAACGGACTCTTCGACGCGGTGGAATGGTTAGCAAGCTCTTCTTGTTAGATTACGACTGAGTAGCGAATTCGATCCTTACTGAGCGTTCCTTTCTTTCGGTCTCACGCTTAGTAATTCGCTATAATAAGTGTAAAATATGAATATCACGTTTTCATGTTTTTATAGGAAATATTTAAAATAAGTTATTTGTACGTGCGAGATTTTTACTATATCACGCGGGTGTACATATAAGTATATGTAGCTAAATGGGTAAATATAGGTAGGTATGAGAATTTTGGTGAATAAATCTGATTTTACTCAACAATAAACCAATTTAGTTATAGTTACTCATCTCAAATGATATCAATTTGTAGCCGAACGGGTAAATATAGGTAGGTATACGAGCAAGCGGTGGTATACAAGTACATATAAAGGAAGGGATACTTTCTTGATCATTACAAACTTAACCTCTTAAGTCGAGGGTCAACATATATCTAGCCTACATATCCTCATAATATGTAACTCTTGCTTCTTCCTTAAACTCACTTACAACACCCCCATTCTGTAACGCTCTACCTTGAGTGGCTATTGGGCCTTGCATTGCGTGAACAATAATAAAAAAATACTTCAGAATTAAATTCTGGTTTTCGAGAAAAATTGTGGGAAGATGAAAAGATTTTTAGATATTAACCGAATCTAAAAATACGCAGATAACATTTTCTACCTCGTTAAAATGCATTGTCTGCAAAGTTTTCCTCTTTCCTTTTTGACGAAAAAAAAAACCCCGGTGTATAAGCAAAATAGATTCCTTTTGAAATCTCGTTCATGTAATCAGTTGATCTAATTGAGAAAACGTCATGCGTTTCTTAATTCCTGATTCTCTTGAGAGGCAAAAGAGTTAAATTTAGAATGATCGATGGTAATAAACAGATGCTACGTTAGTGTCGAAGGGTGGAGAGAGTTTTCAAGATATGGTGGAGAAAAGAGAAAGAAAAGAGAATATTAAAACAATGTAGGGGCGGGGAAAAAGAGGTCGGGAAAATGGAAGATACAGGGTAGAAGATAAATAAAAGGTGGGTGAAGGAAAGAGAGAAGGAAAAGAGAATGACCGAGAGAAAAGGGAAAGAGATAGAGAGAGAAAGTGTGAGCAGGAGAGAGAAAGAAAAAATAGAAAAGGAAGAGAAAGAGAGAGAAAAGGAGACAGAGAAAAAGAAGGTGAAAAAGACATGATAAGGTGGAGAATGAAAGAAAGTTGGGGGTAATAATGAGAAAGAGACAGGAGAGAAAGAAAAAAGAGGAAGAGAGGTGAGAGGGTGAAAGATAAATACGACGCGTAGGGAGAAAAAGGTAGAAAAGAAAGAAAAAATGAAGAGCAAAAGTGAGAAAAGCGATAGAGAAAAAGAGAGACAGAAAGCGAGTGGATGAGAAATTTTGTGAAAGAGAGAGAGAGAGAGATTAAAAGATAGACAAGAGAGAGGGTAACGTAGGATGATTTATAGAGAAAAAGAAAGAAAGAAAAAAGAAAGAAAAAGAACATGTAGAGAGTAAAGAAAAGGCCAAGAGTTCACGTCGCATTACAATCATCTTTAAGTGGGGGTTAAGGTTAACGAGGAGATTGAAAAACGAACTGTCACCTTGCAGCCCCAGTGAGACAATAGTGAACTGAAAGAGATAGACAGAGAAATATAATAATAATGAGAGAGAAATTGGCGTAAAAAAGAGAGTCAGAAATGAAGAAAATCATAGAGATGGGGGGAAAAAAAGGAAAAAAAAAATAAAAGAATAGTTTGACTCTTTCTCTTCTTTTTTCTATTTTCTTTTAAGAAACAAAAAAATATTTTCATTTCCCTTCTTTTCCCCTTCTCTTTTCAATCTTCTCGTTTCTTTTCTGTTGGTGGAGAAGAAAGAACACTCCAACTTTTCTTCCGTCATCGGTATGCTCCTCATTTGAATAACTTTGGTCTTTCGTTATTTTGAATTGAAACACGCATTTCTGTATCTATTGCATCTTGTATCATTAGGTATCGAAGCCTATCTTCGATATCTTACCTGTTTCTCAGAAATTGGGATTAAAAGTGTCTACATATGCTAAAGATGCAGATAAAATGGCCGATTCTCTGTACCTCTCGATTAAGTACCTGACTCCTCATGCTATCCTCTACCTTTACAAGAGCCAAATCAGGACGAAAAGTGGAGAACTGTTGTCATATTTAGGTGGAAAATGCCCAGTCCTAACCTTCCAGTCCAAAAGTGTCTTTGAGACCTTGTTGGTAACGAATTATTTCCACCCTACAAATTCTCTCACAGGCAGGGTGTGGCGAGCCTGTCACTGCACTATTGCTACGACCAGGAGCCGCCATGCCATCTACATTGTAACAAACCACCCACATTCTCTCCGTATTCCATCGGTGAAAAGTAACTTCCACTCGAATAGCTTCTGCCCGCGAACCACTGCTCTGTGAAACAGACTCCCAAGAGGATATTTCTACGATCATTACAATTGTAACCTGTTTAAGTTAGTTTTAGTTTAGTTTTTCCTTCAGCTTGTGCTGTTAGGCGTCACGGGGAGACACAGCCATCCGTCAACGGAAAGGCGAGTGACCTGGAGGAGAGATATTTCGTCGGCTCTGAGAGTGTCTGCCACTGAGTTGCTCCAGCGTCTTGGTTTGCCTCTCACTCTCCATCCAGAGTACCTGAGGGTGTATGCTCGTAGGGCTGGTTGTTTGCTAAGTATACGAGTAACGAACCACTTGATCCTCTGTCGTTCGATGTATTGTATGATTGTTATTGCTCCTACCATATCTCTTATTGCCTCATTCCTGATCTTGTCTTGCCTGGTCTCGTTCACTACTTTCCTCAGGCATTTCATCTCACAAGTGATCAGTTTTCTTTCAAGGGTTTTTATTAGGGGCCATATCTGGCACTGGTATGTCAGCGTTGGTAGGAAAATGGCGTTGATAAGGTTTGCCTTGGGGCTCATGGAATTGCTACATCCTAACTTGTTCAAATCTAAAGTTAATCTTTGTCTTTCTCTCGGATCTGTATGAACTATCTCTTCACGTAACCCTCTACCTCGAGTGAACCCCGGGCCTCGTACAGGGTGAGCCTTACTGTAAAAGTAAAATAGAATGTATATTTAGATCATCTGCTATATCTGGTCTGGTGATCCAGCTATATGTCGCGAGATACTCAACACATTCCAAAGTGTCTCTGATGGCATCGGTCATAGATTAACATCTTCACTTCAGTCACATTCCCATCGCTTTGACGGAGCTTATCTCTGTCTTTTCTACAAATATTTTCATGGCAGTTGTTCTAATGAGCTCTTTGGTACCTCGACTGCGTGAATTTAAGCGTACTACCAGATTGGTAACTAGGTCTAGCTAGATGTAACCGTAAGTCCTATTCTAATAGTCTCTTTTCTCGCACTTCTCACTTGTGGAGCTTCCGATTTCTTACTTCCCCGTCTCCTACAAACTAGAAAAAATTAAATATAACTTAAATCGCCATCTCTTATCATCAGTTGGTTAGTATCATGGTGGGATTGACGAGAGAGTTGTTTGAAAGATGAGGCAGACAACGCGACTTGGGAAACACTCTAACTCGGAGACTGGGTTAGCCCACATGGTGGTATTTCTACCTAGACACTAGCTGCAAGATTATGCGATATTTTTATCTTGAATATTTGACTGTGATGCATGTTCCTGGTATAACCTTATCAGACTGGGTGCCATGATGGTTACTTTAGGCTCCATACCCCAGCATCACTTTTTAGCATGCTACTCTCTCGCCAAATAATCATAAAATAAAGTTCAAGATGTCACCAAATTTCGATCAGCAAGTTTGATTTTCAGGCCTTCATTACTGAAGTTCAAATTTCCGTCTTTATCAGTCGGAGGCGCGTAGATCGTGACTATGGTAATACATCTTTGTCCCGTGAGATTAAATTCTTTTATGTGCCGTGTCTCTTCAAGACATTGAAGATCATGGCTCTTCCTATTCCTTTTAGCTTTTAGCAACATTTGTCTTTTCCCACCCTCCCAGCTTCCATTCCGCTATTCATCCACACAAGCTGACCAATACTGGCCCGCTGCTTTCGTCTATCCCTCTTACCTTCGATATGTACTGGGTGTTTCAAATTCAGTCCGCTTTTGTGTTCAAGACGTTTCAGAAATGTTTTTATGATTCTGAATATAAGTTTTTTTAACGTTTCCAAGGCTTAAATTGGGCACATGAAAACTGGAATATTCTCTCTTGTATGAAAAAGTACGAAACAACAATGTCTATATTGGTGATGTCGATGAAAAGTAATCTTGCATACCGACCTGTCTTTCCATAACGTTTGCCAAGTTAAAAATATTAGTGAATAAAATCAGGGAACGATTGATTGAAATGTATAGGTGTATGAATAAATAATTGGATAAAGTATTTAAAGTTTTTCGACGAGCTGTTTGGCTTGCTTTTTAGCTTTTCTGATCAATAATAGTGTTCGTCTGCTCGTTTCATTGAATAAGATTTTTTAAGACTTAAGAGTTTGCCGCATTTTCTTTCGGTGGCTATCAAACTGCAGACCAACCGGCGTCGAGCATCCCCAGAAGACGAAGATATTTTTATGAACAATAACAAGAAAGAAATATCAATTTGTTGCCTTTCCATGAAAAAAAAATCTGAATTCATATTGGCCTCAGCTTAAAGCCTCACGTTTTGGTCTCGTGGGAGTCGGGTTGAACTAAATCCTGTGAATCTAGAAAGTCCCAGAATTGTTCTGTTCCGTTTTTTGTTTTCTTGACTATGACAGAAAACAGTAGCATATTGTGTACTTTAGACAAAACGTTGAGTTATATATACGAGGTGGGTGCTGAAAAATTCTAGAGCCAAGCGTAATGGTGTTGTGATGAATTAATAGATATTACACTAGGTCAGATTTTATTATGCAAGTCACTGTTTTCATAATAATATCGGTATAACCAAACCAATGTCAGCATAATTTAGAGAGTATATTTATATAATAAATGTATAATGGACCATTCGACGCGGTGGAATGGTTAGCAAGCTCGTGTTGCTAAATTATGACTGAGTAGTGAATTCGATTCTTACTGAGCGTTCCTTTCTTTCGGCCTCACGTTTAGTAATTCGCTATAATAAGTGTAAAATATGAATATCACGTTTTCATGTTTTTATAGGAAATATTTAAAATAACTTATTTGAATGTACGCGATTTTTACTTTTTTTTTTTTTAAGCATTTCACCCCAAGCAAGGCGAGAAGCCACTAGGACGCAAGGGGTTACAGAAAATTTAGAGCAAGATCAGATAGGAGTGATAGAAGAAAGGATGAGGAGAAGAGTAGTGGATAGATCAAGGCAACTGGAGATGTCGATTGACATTACACTTGAATAGCTGGAGATTATAGCTCACATGGAAACAGGAATAGGGAAGGAAGTTTCACAGGCGAGAGGTGCGAGACATGAAGCTATCGGAGTAGAAGAGACGGCTACATTTAGGAGTTTCGACAGTGAAAGGGTGAGAGCGGGATGCCAGCCTCGTATGGCGCTTGAACTCATGACGTCTGGGAACCAGCGAATGCAGCTCCTCGGAGCAATTTCCATGAAAGTATTTGTAGAACAGACAGAAAGAGGCGACGACAAATCTGTGAGAAAGTGATGTAGACGAGACGCCATTGCAGGGGCCAACTAAATTGCAAATCCGCCTCTGAGCCTATCAAGAACCCTGAGGCAAACAGAAGGGTCACCAGACCATATATGGCAGCAATACTCCAATACTATATCATGCGGGTGTATATTGATGTATATGTAGCTGGAGTTGTATAATAATTCTAGAAACTTGAAACTCGGGGTTGCGCAATTAATGTAAGATATTATGCATATTTCTTAATAAATATATGTATTTGTATAGTAAGGTAATGAAGGGCTTGGTAATTCGATTGGATAATCCCAAAAAGTATGTAATCCAGAGAGCTCAATGTAACAACAGACCAACTATAAATTAAATAACTAAGAAAGAGACAACTTTAAGGTTCCATGACTATAATTTATTTCCCCAGAAAATGTATTTTTCGTGGTTCATCAGGTCACATCTCTCTATATAAATATATTATTGAATCAGAAATAATAATTCAGGTCAGGTCTTCGGATAAGAATGATTGTATTAATTACAGAATGACTATTAATACAATAACTGATTATCCTATAAGAATTCTATAGGATTCTTATAGGATAAAAATCCTTTAGGCATTTGGAATTGATACAATCATTCTTATCTGGAATCCTGACCTCTGATAAGAATTGCGAAATTTATTGTTATTGATTCAATAATATATTATATATAAGTAAGGAACTTTCAGTAAGGATATATGGTACAATGTTTAAATTGTTGCGATTTTTAAACCGTGTAGTAGGGTCAGTTGGGCACCGTCGGGAAAAAGAGCACCATGATGCAATACACTCCACCAATAATTTGGAAGCGGTATGCTGTACTGCTTGGCATTCGTGCCGGAAGCTTCAATACGAAAATTTAAGAGTGTTTGGGTGTCAATCCGAGGAAAGTGCAGAGGATTCGGAAAGAGTGATGGCGACGTTTATGCATCCATTCACCTTTCCACAGGACCTCAGACTCAACAAAGAGGCCTTCATCAAGTGCCTTGAGGAGGTAGTGTTGTCCTGGGTGAAGAGGCTGTTTGCTGGAAGACCCTATGTCTCGCAACAGGACTCTGCACCATGCCACAAAAACAGTAGAACCCAGTGATGGCTGTCAGACAATTTATGTGATCACATTACCCCTTACATCTGGCCACCTAATTTCCAGACTGCAACCCCCTTGATTAATATGTGTGGGGCGCAGTTGAGCCAGAGACAAAAAAAAAAAACTCCTTGTAACACCAAAGATGAACTGAAGGCAAGGATTATGGCAGTATTCATTAACTTAAACAAGGAGACCGTCCAGAAGAGTTCCAACAGATTCTTAAGTCGGCCGAGGCCGTGATTAAAGTTAATGGCGAATTTATTGAATAAATTTACTCTTTCGTATTTCAAGATATTATTGTGTAATTTTGGTAAATATATGTGCTAAAATTAGATGTCAGTATTATTTTCATTTTTGCGTAATTTAGACGACAATTTATATATGCAACAAACCAAATTATCATTAAAACCAACACAAAATATTGATAAAACCAATTTTTGATGCAACATTTTGGGCCATGTGACCAAAGAAAATAAAAACGATACTTTAAAACCAAAACACATAAAATGAAAAGGAAACAAAAACTGAGAAAGACCCCCCCACCAAAAAAAAAACCCCACTTAGCTAAAGAGTAAAAGATAGTGTTCTATGTCTAAATGAGTAAAGCAGCCCAAATATGCTATTCAGTGACACTACTCAAAAAGTGACAAAGTCCAGTTACTCGAGTTTCACGATTGTCAGAGATGAGCCTTATGCGGGTATAAACAATGTGGACACTGGGTTCATCAATGCATGAAGACTGGCAATTTCATAATATACGCAATGATCAGATCAAGTTCTGATGATTTATATCTACACACACGCGCGCACACACGCGTATATGTTCAATAGTCTGGCTTGATAACAGAAGGTCATAGTGTTGTGTTGAAAAGGACATGTCAAATTGATAGTCGAATGAAAGCAAAATACGCAATCTGGAAACGTAATTAAATTATACATCAGGCTCATGTAACTTTAACCATAAAATGGCGTATATAAGGCTTCAGTAGACAACCACACGCACACACACACACACACACACACACACACACACACACACACACACACACACACACACACACAGAGCGATAGATAGAGATATAGAGAGCGATAGATAGAGATAGAGAGAAAGAGATAGAGAGAGATAGAGATGTTTAAGCATTCACACCTCCTATCTTTATATTCAACGGTGTCAGATGAATTACGTCCCTCGGTTGACTTGGGAAGAAATTTAATCTCTCGTCCAAATTGCCATCCTCTCAGTAAGCAACTTCGAGAATAAAGCGAAAACTCTAAAGCAAAAACGAAAGAAGTCTTTCGACAGTCCTACCCCAAATATTAGGTTGGTGCAAAAATAATGACGTAATAATGTCGTTTTTTGACGTTAAAAAATACGTCAAAAAACGACATTATTACGTCATTATTTTTGCACCAACCTAATAGTAGGCGGTTACCGGACCAAGAAAATGAAACAATTTATTATGCTGGTGTCGTCATACCAATTATATCAGAACATATATTAAGTATAGCACGCACACACACACACACACGTGTGTGTGTGTATACTATAAACTGATTGATTGAATTCATGACACAGGTTTTTTTTATTTAAGATATTTTTTTTTATTATTAATCTATAGCTTAGTGGCTTACGGTCATACCACGCACGATCACCGAAGTCAAGCAACGTCGAACCTGGTCAGTACCTAAACAGGTTACAGCGTGGGAATAACAGGTGCTGTAAGGTTGCATGTGCAAGTAGTGTAATGGCTCGGAATTGGAAACCGGAGAGCCGAGTTCAATTTCTAGTAGGGTTCGTTATATTCATTTACACACAAGAAAGATATGAATACACGTCTTCTCCCCATATCTATGACAGGGAGTTGTATCAACAAATCATTATTATCTCCACAAAATTCTTACGATCTAAAATATTTTCTATATAAATAACAGGCAAATCAATCAATACGAAAGCTTAGATATTGCGTCCCCTTCTAAATCAGCTCAGACTGCATTTGATTTAACTGAATATATATATATATATATATATATATATATGTTGTGGTAGGATCCACCTAATTTGCATAGGGGAGTACCGACCATATAAATATGGTTGGTACCGGGAAGACGGGGGGGGGAGGAATCAAGAGATTCAATCCAGAGACTCTGCCCGACTGCGACTAAGTCAACACATTCTCCAGGAACGGTCTTACCAGGAATATACAAAAGACTATATGTAAATATTGTGTACACTTCCTTGTTTCAATACATTTTGTTCTAAGTACATTTTGTGTTGTATTATTATTCCATGCATTAGTCAAGTTTCAACAATATATATATATATATATATATATATATATATATATATATATATATATATATATATATATATAAAAGAAGTTTTTACTGATAGTGTCAGAAAATGGTAACGTGATAGTTTCTTTACATAACAGCAGTTTCCTATGTATTTATTCATTAAATCTTTTCTCTGCGAAACATCTTGCCGTAGTAACAGGACGTTTTCTAACGGGACAAGACACAGGGGAAAGAGAATTCATGCCTTTCCCATGAGCATTAATGCAAAATGAATCTTAGCAGGTTTGGCTAACACTCGAACTCTGTTCTACGATTTCATTTTCTCTTCCCTGTAAACGGTACGTCATTCCATATAATACATCAAGTGTAATTGCATTTTTTGTTTGTAACGGTTGTAACTTTATCTTAAAATAAAGTTATCTCCTTTTTACTATGGGCATAAGATGATAAGATGTTTACAAAGACGAGAGGCAAAATGACCGACTGTGCGAAAAAAGCAGAGTATAGTAATAATGACTGGAAAATATATTTAAAGACTCAGATATTGAAGGTTTCTAAACCATTTCTGTCGACGGTAGCAAAATGGTATTAGTACAAGACTTTACTGGATGTAAAGGCAGAAACCGGTTTTTCTCTTGTTTGTAAGCAAGAAATTGATCCCCAAGAATTACTGACATTGTTCATAATGCAGCGTTGCTGGGGTGAAAGACTTTACTAAGAAAATGGTTAGATATTTGTAGGAACATTACCTCCCTTGATCTACAGATTGGGTCATCAGTTATCCTTGTTTTTGAACAGTTAATAATAATAATAATAATAATAATAATAATAATAATAATAATACAAACAAAAAATCTGTAACAATTTTATGGGTTCATAACAAAACACACAGACAGAATAATCAAAGCGAATCGTCCAGACATTGTTATTAGAGACCCGCAAAAACAGAATGTGCTTTCTGATTGACATGGCAGTCCCTGCAAATTGTAATGTATCTTTGAAGATCTGAAAAAAGGTATTAAAATACGAGGATCTTGAAGTGGCAATGTAAAACATGTGACACATGAGGACTTCAATAATTCCAGCTATTGCTGGAGCCCTCGGATTGAAAAATGCTCCAATAGACTCATTGAAAAAAAATTCTTGGTAGCCAATGCCTTAGAGAAATACAAACGATTGTACTCACAAGTACAGTTAACACCTTACGAAGGGCTTTTGTCTATGTAAAATGTATATGATCCTAGGTTGTTATTTTCTTTTACAGACATAATCAGTGGAAAGTGTTATAATGCCATTTCTAACTTTAGGTCTGTGGTTGGTATGCGACGCGGAAGGAAATGTCTATGTAACAGAAAGCAAAAGATTGATAGTAATTTAAAAACAGTGAAAAGCTGTATAAATATCTTGAGAAGAATAAATATCTTGAGAAAGGCTGTATAAATATCTAGAGAAGAAAGATAATTATGCAACATATACAGAGGATGTTTCATAAAAATTAATATCCTTTCGTAATTTAATATCTTTACTAATTCTCGTTCAAATGATTTCAGATTTTAACATTTGTGGAAACAAATTAGAATTCTATATAAAGTTTCATGTCTTTTCCTTTCAGGTATAGAAATGCCATTTACTGGAAAAAAATTGTGTGTTAGTGTATACTCGAACACAGTTCAGTGTGCATCTGTGATTAGTTGATTAGTCCATTTTCTACGGCTTATCAACCCTTTGCAGGTTATTTAAAGCCAGAATAAATGTTGATATTGAAAGCATTTTTTAAGGTAATAATGGTTTAGTGCTAAAAGTCCTACTAATTAATCTATAGTTGGGGAGAAGCGGTGTATTCATAACTTTCTCAAGGGTATTTGTGCGTAAGTCAATATAACCAGCTTAAAAGGAATTGGAACTCAACCCCTCGAATAACAATTCTGCGCTATTATCCGTTACACCACCCGCACATCCAAGATTACATCACCTGGTATTCCTAAACGGTCATCCATCTAGGTACTGGCAAGTATTGACATTGCTTAACTTCGATGATGGTATGAGATCCGTTATTTCAACGTGGTGCATTTGTGAGAGAATTCGCTTGGACATGGCACATAAACTTCAAAGGAGAAGGCTGCCTGTGCAGCGGAAAATGATCGGGACGATGATCAGTATCAGAAGAGATGCTTAAGCTGGTCCAGGAAACATTTTTGCAAAGCCCCAGGAAGTCCATAAGAAGAGCAAGTTTGGAAATCCAGATTCCTCCAATGACGGTTTGGCGTGTCGCAAGAAGTCTTCACACATTACAAGTTGCAGATTCAGATCTTAAAGACGGGTGACAAGCAAAAGCGCGAGCAATTTTGTGTCCATGTGCAAGAGAAACTTGAAGATGAACTCACAGAAATTGAAGCAGAGAGTCACTGTTGCTCTGGAGACTGTCCACAAGACACGATAGATTAGTGACTTGACATGTGCCGTGTAACAAGTGCTGCATATATTGAAATCGTTCACGAAATCTGCACAGCTTTGAATTCCTCATTCAAATTTAAGTGAATAAATCTTATTTTACTCAACAATAAACCAATTTAGGTATAGTCACACATATATTTACATCTCAAATGATATCAATTTTTTGAAACACTTTGTAACTTGATCCCTCTCCCCCCCCAAAAAAAAATTACTACATATTAATAATTGTAAAAATATTATTTACATTGTTCGGACTGTTGCCCTCATCTTTATTGTCATGTTCATGACATTTCGGCCGTTCTACGCTCCAGCCTTCTTCAGGTGATTGAAATTTCGAACTGAACCCTTTATTCCGACCACGACAGTGGTGAACAAAAACAATAACAGCTCAGGTATTGAACTCACAAATCTTTGGATCAATTCATTGGATCTAACCAATGCTTTTATCCATTAGGCCATGTGCCCTTGAGGACAGATGAAGGCAAAAGTCTAAACGATATAAATAATGTAAATAATTAGCATACTTCATATTAGAAATATAGACAGATATTGTAAAAATATATTTAAAAACTTGTAATGATATTAAAAGATTAAAATATAGCACCATTTTGCGTGGTTCAAGTGAAATAGAATGAATATTTGATTCTACTGGACATAAAGTGGGTGGTCGGTTTTCTGACTTTTTTTTAAAGTTATAAACTGGTTCCCTAGAATATTAATATCATAATTGGAAAATATATTTAAAAAATCACAGGAGAACTTCTAGCAACCGTAAGAATTTAACAAAATATAACGTCATTTTTTACGGCACATGTAAATTAGTTTTAATAATAAATGCAGTCGTATGTAAGTCAATGTAACATGCATATATCTGTACATCGCTCTGGATACCTCGATGTGGTGTTATGGTTAACAAACTTGTACGCTGAAACAATTACGACTGAAAAGTGAGTTCGATCCTCATTGGGTGTCTCATAATTTCAGCCTTGTTCTGTAGCTAAGTTTAGAAAATCCTTATATCTCTATGTTCGAGAGAGACTGGAAAAGAAGGCTAAAAGGTAGATGATAAAGGAAGAGAAAGACGTATTGTTTTTGATATATTGAAATGCCTAATATTAAAAAGAGATAAGACAATTCGTTAATGTTATTAGTGTTCATTGAAATCTTTGTCGTCATACTGTAATAAGGGCATGAGTTTTAACCCTTTGCACACGTGTTTTGACTTTTGTTTTCCTTTTTCTATTTGTGCGCTAAGAACTCCGAATGTAAGGGCAGAAATTTGCACCTGTGCGTAGAAATATTTTAATTAAAACAGATAACGAATAACTGCTCGTATCAATTGGTAGCGTTGGCAGTAGGTACCGTTGCGTTCTTTTTAATCTTAGGAATTTGTATATTAAAGAGAAAGAGAAATAGAAGAGAGAGTGAGGAAGAGTCAAAGATGGAGAGAGAGGAAGGGAGAATGTGAGCCGGTGAGTGTGAGAGAGAAATAAGATAGAGGTAGAGAGAGGAAGAAGGAGGGGAGAGAGAGAGAGAACAAGAGTCATAGAGACAGAGGGAGAGTCAATGTGAGCTAGAGAGTGTGAGAGCGAAGGAGAAAGAGAAATTGGATAGATGGAGAGAGAGGGACAGAGATAGAGACAGAGAGACATACAAACAGAGAGAGAGAGAGAGAGAGAGAGAGAGAATGCATGCCACCTACGCTGGTGATTTAAGCTTGTGCTGAGCTAACGTTATAAAATATCGATTTGAAGCGGATATAAATTAATTCAGAGATGGAAATGATACAAAATTGAGGGACAATTATTTTATCTTTACATACATGGTGATTGCACATCTTACTCAGATGAGAGCCGCCTCCTCATCCCTCGTATCACTTGTAATATTTTCCGTCTCGTTTCAACTTCCATAGTCCCTAAGACAACTCTTGAGACCAGAATTCGATTTCATATGTATCAATCATATATGATAGATAAACTCTGTATCCTTGATTGGGATGATTGGATCTGCCTACGACTCTTCTGTGTACCGCCATGTGCCTCCTCAGTCCAGTTGATGATCTGTAAATCTTGTTGCAAACAAGAAACACACACACACAAGCACAAACACACACACATATATATATAATGGAGCACGGTGGAGTAGTGGATAGTGGTTCGGATTGAGGAATTGGAGAGCTGAGTTCGAATTCCAGTCGAATCCATTACATCTAATACCATTGGAAAAGGCGTGAATACTCTTCTTCTCCCCACCAGCTATGGGTAAAAAGCAGGACAGACTGGGTCCTATAGCCTTGGATGGCAACTGGTCTAGGAGAAGGACAACTCTGAATTCAAAACCTGCGGATGGTCTTCAAAAAGTGTGGACTAACCACAAATCCTTTACCACTATAATCAAATTATATGTGCCGGTGTCTGGCTGTCGGTTCCTAGAAACTGAGCTGCTTGACCCTCATACGTTGAATACGACGGGAGAGTCCACCATATATATATATATATATATATATATATATATATATATATATATATATATAATAACCAAATCAATGTGAAAATCCGAAAGGTGGAGCTGCAGTTGCGGGTAAGATTTTAGTATTGATTTTTAAGTATCTCTCTATATTTCTGAAATGAGGTATTATGTGCATTATTTACATTATTTGGACTATTGTCCTCATCTTTGTCACCATATTTATTACAACGTTTCAGCCGTTGTACGCTCCGGCCTTCTTCAGCTGGTTGGAATGTCGAACTGAACCCTTTATTTCGCTCACTGGTTCTAGTTCCATGTGCCATGTTTAATGGATGTCAGTTATCAGTTATCTCCTGTTAATTTCCCTCTGAAAGTTCTCCACTGCCTTAGCCGGGTATAGAACTCACACTCTTTGGGTCCTGTCACTGGATCTAACTAACGCCTTTATCCACTGTGCCATGAGGACATCTGTGTATGAATTTCCGGGTATTATAAACCTAATGTCTTCAGCAACTATTTTTACCAGTGCTCATATTGCAATTTTTGTTGTTGTTATCGCTTTTCTCTGGCACTCCTTATTACTGGTTCCCATATTTTATTCATTTCTATGCTTGGTCGGCTCAGGAGATTTTTGTGGCCTAGCATATATTCCTTAAGTTTACGAATTTTCCAATTGTGTCCTTTGTCTATGATCTCAATCTGATCCCACAGAGGTCGGTGATCTCCCTTCTTTCTCCATATGTGGTCAGCCACGCCGGATTTTTCCACTTCCGAAAGGAGTTAAAGACAGTGAAGAATTTATATATATATATATATATATATATATATATATATATATATTGGCAGCATATTTTCGTTCGAGCATGTTTGGTTGCATAATATAGACATCTGTCTATTTATTTTAATTTTAATCTCCTTTCAAGTTCACGTATCAATTTCTTGATATCAGTACAAGACAAGAAGTGTGAAAAACGCTGTAATTATCCATATGTTTTTTATTTTCCCAAGTACTTTCAATCTCATCCAAGCTCATCTTCAGGGGTGAATTGCTAAGACAAATAATTCATGTAAGTTATGAATATGTGAGCCTGAACTCAGTAAAATTTGTAAAAAATACCCCTATGTAAGGGAGATAACTTTAATTTATGTAAATTCTTATTAAAAATTGTATTCACGTGTTTTAAAATATTGTTTTAATTGTAGTTTTTAACAATTACAATTTAGATATTTTAAAACCTTGCTATTATAAAAAAAGCTTAGAACTTTGTTTCTATAATCGTAACTGATTTTATTTATTTTGGGTCGTAATTGTTTTATATAAAGAGCTTCCAGAATTTGAAGTATTTGTTTTCTATTTTCGTGCTGGAGCATAATTGTATTGTCGTTTAATATTTCTCTAAATTGTGAATGTGGACAGGAATATTCCTTTGAATGTTGGAAGATTGAACTATAATCATTTATATGAAATGTAAGTCTTCTTGATAGAATTGTAGTCGTAAAACCAACATATATAATTACATTTATCTCAGAGATACTATCTCCCAAAGGAGATTTAAATTGATGTTGGTTGTTTGCAAAACGTTAGTTGACAGAAAGGAATTATTGCGGATGATTAAGTTGGCTGTATTAAATTTAATATCTTATATAATTAGTTTTATTTTTTTACTGGGATCAGTGAGGGATATATTAGTACTTATGAGTTGTTTTAGGATTTTTTCATCTTATATGTAATTAGAATGTATTTGATTGCGCTATAGCAGGTTGATATGTTTAGGGTATTTAGGGATGTATTACATTGTCTTTTATTTATGTTAAGATATTTAATAGATCGTCTAATTTGTTCATCAACAATGTAATTAGGAAAGTTATTATTGATGAGAGTTTGTTTAATGTTTTTTAGTTCAGTGTAGAAAATCTTTTTCGTTGAAAAATCAGCTTTTGCAAGGTTTTGTACCAACACTAAGAAATTGATACGTAAACCTGAGAGGATTAAAATAAAAATAGACATAATGCCTAGATTATTCAACCAAACATGCTTGAATATATATATATATATATATATATATATATATATATATATCGTATGCACAGTTAGGGCTCAACAGATGAATGCTTTTATATTATAGAATAATCCACTACTTATACTGGGAGCCAAACGCCTGCATACGGATAACAAAAGTAGCTACACAAAAGTAGAAAAAATAGATGGCGTAAAACAGGGATGTAAAAGGAGAAAAACTTCTACTGGCCACAAGAGATAGGAAGTTTTGGCGAGACATAACCGTCCATATCCTGTCCTGAAGGGATGCAATACATAGAAGAAGAATACAAAGACATACTGAAAAGTTCTGTGGTCGAACAAAAAGCACTTGCAAAATTACGTTTGGTTATAGTTTTTTTAGAATTGACCCGAATCGAGCGCTCAAATGTTCTCGAATCAACGTCTCAAACGTTTTTGAATACAGAACGATTCTCTCAGTTCAATTCGCAGTATTAGTGAATTCGATCCATAAAGAGTGCAACATTATTGCGGCCTTCTGCTGTATTTAGCGATGATAGCAAGAAAATGGAGGATTCGATCTTCATTAGGCGCGTTTCGACACTGATGCTTGGCAATTTATTATATAGCTCGATACAGGAAGAGGAGAAGATTAAAGTCCTGAAGATAGGGACAGTAACCTTCTTTGTATTAAGAGGGTTGAGGGCAATCGAGAACCTTATTATCTACGACAAAGACGGAAGAGCTTTTTAATACTAATGGTCACTCAATACAAGGCCTGACAGCCACTAAAGTTAGGTGACTTCTCTGTGGTGTTGTATGAGCATTTCGCTTAAAAGTAAAAAGAAAATGCCTTCTCTTGTATTTCGTACTTGTCATGTTTTGCTGGTGATTAGTTATGTAAGTGATATATGGACACTTAATGCCATCACTGTAGAGACCCTTGAAGTGGCCCAACATAAAATGGAGCGAATCATGCACGGCAACAGCTTACATGAAAGAAAGAGCAACACCTGGATTCGACAGCAGATTGGAGTGAAGGACATAATCGATACCATCAGGAAGAGCAAACATAGATGGGCAGGTCACGTGTCTCGTCTCGGAGACAACAGATGGAATACAGTGACAGTGTGAATACCAAGGTAGTGGAAAATAACTAGAGTATGGGGCGACGAACTTATTCGATACCTCGGCCCACATGCCCAGTATGGTGAGAGATATGAAGTGGTAGGGTCAATCAGAGTTTCCTCCAACAGGACGGAGAAGGCCTGGATTTGGATATGGATTTGGATTTATCATGAAGAATCAACATGGGAGAGATAGCTACTACTTGTAAAAAAAGTATTGTTCCCGTTTAAAAAATTTGAAACATCGTAAGGAATACGGTGAACTGGTCATGTCTTGAGAATGTCTGATATATATATATATATATATATATATATATAT
>CAHIKZ030001440.1:210000-212500 GCA_903632075.3 Acanthosepion pharaonis | reverse complement strand
ATAGATACGTAAATTTATCCAGATATTTCGTTAAAATATTCCGCCTTTGTGATTGTAGTTTTGAACTGGAGTCTTCAGCGCAGCTCTGCGAAATTCTGGTTGACCGGATATATGACACACTATTGAATATTGCAAATACGACAGCGTAATCTTATGATTTCCAAACTCAAAAATGACAGGTTTTCTGATGGCGATTCAATGCCACGGACATAAAATTTCTTCAATGATAAGTTGCACAAGGAAGAGAATTTTAAAGCCGCCCAAGTAACGTCCTTAACTAAAACCAATGTTCATCTTAAGAATTATATGCAATCAGAATGACCCGACACTAATCACGTTAAAAGAAAATGGATGACATAAATTTGAAGTAATATTCTATCAGCAGTTTTTCCATTCACTATGTACATGGTCTTCAAATAGAGCATTGTGTACAAGGTTAGACATTTATCTCTTCACCCAATGACATTATTTAAGCAACTGAACGATCGTTAGATACTAACGAATATCAGTTTCGGTGAAACTGTATTAATTTCAACTAGTATTGCCCCGGAAAATGCCACCGTTTTTTTTTTTATTTTATTTTTTTGATGATTCATAATGCTTAATTTAATGTCAGAATAAGTTCTTTAAAGGTTCCACGGCTTTAAAATACCCGTGGAATTTCTCCTATCGCATCGTTAAATATTTGAATTTTATAACTCTACGCAAATATTGAAATAACAATCATGACGTATAAATGCAGGTCATTATCTAAAGAATTAAGGAGACACGTTGGAGTCGAATCCATTACATTCACTTACGTGTTAATACCCTTGGGGAAGGTATAAATCCTCTTCTTCTCCCCACCAGCTATGGGTAAATAGCAGAACAGACCGGGTTCTGTAGCCTTGGATGGCGACTGGTCTACCCCAGAAAGAAATGGAAACCTACTGCGGGAAAAATCTGCCTCGTCAGTCATGTATCGAAAGATACATGATCGCCTAAGTGTTTATCACGCATGACACATAAGTGACTGAAGAGGGAAAAAATGTAAAAGATTTAAAATTGACACGGTTTTTCATTTCATTGAAGCAGACGTTAAAGACCTGAAAGCGTTATTGACTTTTATGTTACCTTTCTTTCTTTCTTTCTTTCTTTCTCAATTTCTTTCGTATTCTCACAAGAAAAAAAATACAAAACAGAACAGCGTCTCTGATATATCTTTTTCGTTCGTCTTTCCGCGCAATCAAAACAGAATAGTCTATTATTTATCTGAGGTAATGGGAGGCTATAATGAACTAACTGAAGTATAATATTATGACGTAATAGTAGTAGCTGTCCTGTCCGGTACTCCAGGATCCCAAACTCAACGTTGTTTCGAAAATTAGATATTTATTTTCTGACCTAGCAGTTACACTATCGATAACTTTTTATTACAGACTAGCAGTAGAGCCCGGCGTTGCGCGGGGATGTAACAGTAAGAGATAGATCAAGTATCGACCATCATAAAGACTGAAAAATAAAATTGACAAAGATTATTGTTTAAGGTTGACAGACACGCATGTCTTAATTAGTTTTTTGTTTTTTTTGTTTTCTTTTTACGAATTGGTCAAACACAAACACAAGCAAAAACATTGTTTTCAATCGTTATGAGTCTATCGATTGAATAGAATTTTATTATAAACAATTGTCTTGTAAATGGAATTTTTAAAGCATTCTGAATGTAAAAATAAAGAAAAAAGTGTGCAAGACAATAAGAAACACTACCTGCCAAAAAAAAGTGAAGTTTTGTTGAAATCGGTTGGAAAATGTAGGAAATCTGATCCCATATATAAACACACACACACACACACACACACACACACACACACACACACACACACACACAAAACCTGGGTTTTATGATAAGATATGAGTTGTCCCCCTTTCATTCTGACGACAGAATCATGTTTTATCGTGTTTTCAAATTGATTTCATGCAACAACAATTGTGTTTTTCCAATTTTTGGCGCTGTCAGAATCACCGCAAGGTAATTTTACACAGTCCTATCAAGTTTTGTTGAAATCGGTTGAAAAATGTAGGAAATCCGATCCAATGTATAAACGTACACACACACACACACACACACACACACACACACACACACACACACACACACACACACACACAATCTGCGTTTTATAATAAGTAAGATTAGTTTCAATTAATTTTTATTCTAATCGTAAAAATCATCTTCTTATACACCGGAGATCTCCAAATGCAGAATTATTATATATAATACAAACTAAAGGAAAAACCATTTAAAATAACACTTCAAGTTTAATTTAAGGAAAATAAAACCGAAACATCAATGAGTTAAAATAGTTACTTCTCATTTCTTGCAACTAGATATGTATTAATGAATCAATTTCGACCCCTACCCCAAACACGTAAAAATTTGAATAGAAATTAAGAATGTACATAGGTATCTTTATTATTTATTGATTTTTTACGGCTTAGCTACTCTTTGTGATTTATTTAA
>CAHIKZ030001440.1:172500-205000 GCA_903632075.3 Acanthosepion pharaonis | reverse complement strand
ATATATATATATATATATATATAAACCTAAAATATATAAAAATATATATATATATAACATATCCACAAATATACATATTCATCTATATTCATATACACACACTTTTCACATACATATACACGCATACACATGCCCCCATGCATATATTCATACATACATACATATACATACACATACACATACATATACACATACACATACATATATATACATATATATATATACATATATATATATACATATACCGACTCTCTCTCTCTCTATATATCTCTCAAAAAATGTACTCACACTTTAACTGTCTATAACATGCTTTTCTTGCAGGTGTAATTAATTAATCCCAGCATGGCAGAAAAACAACTTAGTTTGAAAGAGAGGAAGTTTGTCCTGAAATGTTACTGGAAGACCATAGAAACGCCATTGAAGTGCAAAGACGATTCAGAAGGGAATTCGCAAAACCGCCACTAACGCGCCGGACCATTGCTCGCATCAGAGACAAATTTGAAGCAGATGGAACCGTCCAGAACGTCATCAAGAAACGTTCCGGACGACCACAGAAATCCATGAGCCCTGGAAAAGAAGAGCATGTGCAGGAAACACTCCTTCGGTCACCACAGAAATCACTTCGACATACTGGTCGGGAAACCAACATCTCAAAAGATAGCGTCTATCGCATCATGAAGCGTCTGCACTGGAAATGCTATATTCCAACACTAATCCATACTCTCAATGAAAACGATCCTGACCGGAGAGTTCAATTCTGTGAATGGTACATGTGCAGAAGATGAAGGGTTTCCACACAGAATTGTGTGGAGCGATGAGGCAACCTTTAAATTAAATGGCTCCATTAATCGCCATAATTGCACGTACTGGGGTCCTATAAATCCTCATGTAACACTTGAACACCATGTAAACTTACCAGGAGTAACAGTGTGGTGTGGGATATCCGCATTGGGCATTATAGGACCATTTTTTTTTTAATGGAACTGTCACTGGGGAGAGTTACCTCAACTTGCTTCAGGAGTTTGTCGGTCCACAATTTTCAGAGATGTTTGGTGATGACGGCGAGATTTACTTTCAGCAAGATGGAGCACCTTCCCACTACCATCGCGATGTACGAACTCACTTCGATACAGCTTTTCCAGACACATGGATTGGACGAAGGGGTACCATTAAATAAATTACGCGTTCCCCAGACCTCACGCCCATGGACTTTTTTTGTGGGGATATCTCAAAGACAATGTTTATCGCCCCAAACCAAGAACAATTGATGCATTGAAATTGGAAATTGAAAGACAATGTCGCGATATTCCTAATGACCTGTTTCGTGTCGTTTGCGAATCCCTTGGTGCACGTTATCAGCGTTGTCTGGACAATAATGGTCATCAATTTGAACATTTGCGAACATGATTCTTCAATTACATTTTTCTTCTGTATTCGAAGCTATTCCATTTCACTATGTTCATAAATAAAGGTTTTCTCGTCATTCAAAGTGTGAGTACATTTTTTGAGCCACCCTGTATATATATATATATATATATATATATATATATATATATGAGATGAATTCCAGTAGTTTTGATACTTTTTAGGAGAAGCTGTTATAACTGTCCTAGATTATTATAATTTAAGTATATCATTCTATACATCTAATAAGCTGACCTGCCAACTTTTGTTATTCTAGATTGAAAGGACGGCTGTAACAGCTCTTTGAACACACTCTACTAAACACTGCCCGTCACAGCTGACTTGTCTGCAGAATGCAGTCGGGATGTGGAGAGAATTTTGAAGCTCGCTATGCAATAAAGTTTTATGTTGACAGAGATGGACATCAAAACTGTTCCTCACCGTCTTCACAGTCCAGACCTTACTCCCTGTGACTTTTGGTTATTCCCCAAGCTGATAGGGGAACCACAGAAGCAGTCTTTTGGAAGACATTGAAAAGGTGAAGGAGGCTGTGGCAAGGGTCCTGGGTAACGTCATTTTGGATAGGGCTTTCACGAAGTGGATGGTGCACATTGAAGTCAGAATCTTACTTTAAAGGGGATTAGAGTTTTATATTTCCTTAAAATTAATAAATGTCTTTTCTGGAATGCATCTCGTTTATATATATATATATATATATATAAAAAAATAGGACAGAACTCGTTAGGTAAATAATCCAAAAGTTTTTAGTATTTTTTTTTTTATTTTTTAAAAATAGTGCTCGATACAAAAAATATAGAGCACAAATATAATTTTATTTATTTAAATATGATTCAACACGCTTCTTCAGAAAGAGTTCTCATTTTTCAAAACAAGATGCCGAAAACTTATATATAATTATTTGAATTAAATTGAATTAAAGTACTAAGCTTTGTTCCATTTTCAAAAAAAAAATTCCGCTTGAAGATGGAACGGAGCTTTGTACTTTAATTCAATTTAATTCAAATAATTATATTGAAGTTTTCGGCTCCTGTTTTGAAACATGAGAACTCTTATGTAGCGTGTTGAATCATATTTTAAATATATATATATATATATATATATATATATATATATATATATTTATATATATATATATATATTCCCATTTTACTGGTAGATCTATTATCAATCTAAGTGAAATCAGCTAGATTAGAAAAAAAAAAATTAAAAAAAATCCAGCATCCTCGTTCCTGCGCAGGTGCAGTCGCGCAACATAAAAAAAATTTAGTTCGATGAAGTCCTGAAGGACGAAACGCGTCACAAGAAATTTTTTTTTACTTTGTCCTGTATTTTCCACCAATATTGTTCTGAAAATATATGTCGTTATATCATACACACATACACACACACACACATACACACATATATATATATATATATATGTGTGTGTGTGTGTGTGTGTATGTGTGTGTGTGCAAATATTCTCAGATATAGTGTATCTGTAAAGGAGACAAAATAAATAAAAGGAGACAAGAAGAAAAACTATACTTAGCCGACGCGTTTCGTCCACTGAGGGGACTTTATCAACGCAATATAAATCCTACATTGAGTTTCCCAGTGAACAAAACGCGTCTTCTAAGTATAGTTTTTCCTGTTGGAAGAATTTTTTATTCACACAATAACTCATATATATATATATATATATATATATATATATATATATATATATATATATATATATATATATTGTTTGTGTGTGTCTCAAAATATACTCCATTTTATTGTTTTATAGCCTCAATATTTATTGTCTGAAAGGGAGACCAATACTTTCTGGATAAAGAAAGAAGCACTTTAAGAAACCTCAAATTCTATATTGGAATTGTGAGTGAATTCACTTTAGTTGAGACAAGGAATATAAAAATATTTGCATACAAACTATAACGACATGATATTGATTTCTGTGAACGTTTTGGGAACCCATGAAAAATGGTGGTTGAAACATCAAATCCTTTTCAATGTAAATTTACTATGAAGGGGGTTAACTACCATATCGGAACATTGGGAACGTGGAATTAACAAAGCAACAAAGTAAGAATATTTTAGGAAAAATAAGTAAGAAAATTTTGAGAAAAAAAAACACACTTGCTAACTCTCTATATTTCTTTCTATGATACTGATTACCTCACTGTTTGCCTGTGTTTGTCTTTATCTCTATTTATACCCAAATTATGCGCCATTATGAGTGAACATAAAGCCAGTCTGTTGCTCCCGGCATAGTCAATAGAAGAATCACTTTTATAAAATTCTCTAATTTTTCAGGTGAGCCATCGTAATTCATATGGTTTACTACTGTGTTTTTGATACTCAAACGCCTGTGTAAAGTGGGTTTTCAGATTGTTGACATCATTCAAAGGAGTAAAAAGTATTTTTTTTGGCCCCAGAACTCAATTGCTGTATAATAGTAGGATAAAAATAAAAGACAGGTTAGTAAAGCGATCTACAATCCTAAATAGAAAAGATAAACTGACTTTAGGACAGGATCTAAAGTGGTAGGTCAGCTGCTGTTGTGAACGAGGGTTAGGCTAAACAAGCTGATGCTTTCATTAAAACTTTGTGAAAGGCTTCGAGTGACACATGGTAGGATATAAAGTTTATCGTCTCTAGCCTAATGCTTTTTGAGTGTGACCTTTTCGATCCAGAAAACGTTTTGTCTCATAACTTACAATAATTATCTGCTTTATCTTGGTATCATTAATTTTATATTTGTCTGTACTTTTACTTCTTACAATATTTGCCCAAAATATTACTCCATCTTTCCCTGTATTCTAAATCATACGAGATGATTATTTCTACGAAGAAGCCAATCTCGATTGATTGATTGATTAATCTTTTTTTATGGCTTATCAACCCTTTGCGGATTTAATAATGCAAGTTTTACTATTTAATTATTAGCTGGAGGCAGAAAAGATGTATTCGTACCTTTGCGAAATCTATTTGCACGTAAATGAATGTAACGAACCTGACTAGGATTGAAACCCAACTTTCCAATTTCTCATTCCAAGTCTCTATTCATTACATCACTCACACATCCTTGACCCAAATTCTAGCCCAACCATCAGGTATAATGCAGCTCAACATTCATTGCTAATAATTACTGTTTAGATATCAGTATTCATATATTTCTAATAAAGTATATTATAAGCTGAAATTCAAAAGGTATATTTATCAGATGAATATGTTCTGGAAATATGCCGTCATTGGTTGATTAAAACCAATTTTATTGTGTAAATATCGACTTGCGTATAAAATCTGCCCAAACGTACAATCATATTTATTTCTTTTCTTTCGTGTTTTATATATATATATATATATATATATATATATATATATATAATATATATATTATAATATGAATTAACTTTAAAAATAGTGTATATTTTATGGGATAAGGTGCTCAATATCAGAGATAGAGCGAATGTAAATATAAAAGTGAACAGGCGGCCTGACGATTGCGTCTAGCATGAAACAGCCTGTCGCCTTTGAGTTGACTTGAATGTTCACTTTTATATATATATATATATATATATATATATATATATATATATATAATCAAATAAATAAATATAAATAAATGTACATGTAAGAATTCACATATATGTTCAAGGTGTAACCATGCTAAAAAAAGGGAGGCAAATCTGAATTGCTTGACGATAAATGTCATTTCGATTGTAAAATAACAAACGGCAATTCAGTCAATAGTGCACTATTTACATTATTCGGACTATTGTCCTCATCTTTGTCGCCATATTTATTACAACGTTTCGTCCGTTGTACGCTCCGACCTTCTTCAGTTGGTTGGAATGTCGAACTGAACCTTTTATTTCACTCACTGGCGTAGACTGTTCTAGTCCCACTTCTAGTAGATATCAGTTATCTCCTGTTAATTCCCCTCTCCAAGTTCTCCACCACCTTAACTAGGTATTGAACTCAAACTCTTTGGGTCATGTCACTGGATCTAACTAACGCCTTTATCTACTGTGCCATGTGTCCTTGTAATAAATATGGCGACAAAGATGAGGACACTAGTAATAGTGTACATAATACCTCATCTAAAAAATATAGACAGATACTGAGTAAATAGTTATATATCAAGCTACATATATAGGAAACGCTGATATGGTTTTGATTTGACCAATTTTCTAAAATCACTATTTTAATGACCAATCTTCAGAATAATGATTTTGGGGGAAGTGGGTTGGATCGGAAAACTTTCAGTATGCCATCGTGTAAAACACAGTTTATATATATATATATATATATATATATATATATATATATATATATATATATATATATATATAGATATATATCGTTAGGTTTACAACATTTATATATTTAAGAACGCTATAAAATATTGTTCATGCTAACTGTGAAAATCAAGGTAATATATATATATATATATATATATATATATATATATATATATATATAAGTACAAGTTGAGCAGATATCAGGTCTTTAACAGCCTTTTTGCACTGGGTGTTGAACTCAATGTTCAATTTTATATTTACATGCGCTCTATCCCTGATATTGAGCACTTTGACCCATAAATATAGCATACCTTAAAACTATACTTTTATCACCTCCCCATATATATATATATATATATATATATATATATATATATATATATATATATATATATATATATATATAATATAAAAGGTTCGAACACTAATATTCCATGGTTATAACTTATGACATTGGAATCGTGATCATGATCTAATTCATCAGACCTACTTCAAAAATAAAACAGAAAATATATCTTCGGGTGTAAAAACACAAAATTTCAGTGAAAGTGTATGTGTGGGAGTGAGAAACAATGGTGAGAGGGAAATGTATGAAAGCTCTAGAGAGAGGGTGTAACGGAAGAAAGAAGGACAGGAAAGATGAGAAGGAAGAAAAAAATTTAAAAGAGAGAAGTTTTAAAGAGAGAAGTTAAATAACTGTTTAAATGAACGAGAAACAAATAAATATGAGTTAATATCAGTTACATAAATCGACCACCGATTCATTGACCTAAAATTAAAAAAAAAACAGACACCGGAAAAGTGTTGATACATTTGTGTTGACATTAGACACAATAAATACAATACAATCCAAATTTAAAGCCTAGCAAATTTACAATGCCAATGTATATACGACAAATTTTCATAAAGCTACTTTATAATAAAACGTGCACTGCAATTTTGGATACAAAAGGAATATAAGAATTGCTCCCTTTGAACCACGAAAGTAACGATAATGGCTAGTATAATATATTAATATATATATTAAACCTCGTATAATCTGGCAACCCTGAATCTGAGATCAACGAAAATCGTTCCCTGGGCCCAACTATTCTAGGGCTTTTGAATGACTATGAGTCACTGAAATCGGACCAGTGGAAGCGGAGGGGTTGCTTGGACACACGCACACACACACACATACACACACACACACAAACAAACACATACACTGCATTTTATATATAAGATTTATTAACACAATCTAGACAATTTATTATAATTTGTAATAAAAAGATAATGAAAATTCTTAAAAAATTATATTTATTTATTTTACTCTTCATGATAACATTTAATGAGATATTTAAAAAAATATCTTTTTGCAAGGTCGAATTATGAACACATATATATTATATATTGTTAAAACTTCCAGGAATTCTCGCCGTGATCATTTTTTGTTTTTACTATTATTTATTGCTTGCTTTTTATATTATTTTATATATTACTAGCAGTAGAGCCCGGCGTTGCCCGGGGATGTAACAGTAAGAGATAGATCAAGTATCGACCATCATAAAAAAATGAAAATTGACAAAGTTTATTGTTTAAGGTTGACGGACACGCATGTCTTAATTAGTTTTTTTTTGTTTGTTTTTTTACGAATTGGTCAAACCAAAAATCAAACAAAAAAATTGTTTTCAATCGTTATGAGTCTACCGATTGAATAGAATATTAGTATAAACAATTGTCTTGTAAATGGAATTTTTAAAGCATTCTGAATGTAAAAATAAAGAAAAAAGTGTGCAAGACAATAAGAAACATTACCTACCCCCCAAAAGTGAAGTTTTGTTGAAATCTGTTGAAAAATGTAGGAAATCCGATCCCATATATAAACGAACACAGACACACACACACACAAACAACCTGGGTTTTATAATAAGTATAACTCGATATGAGTTGTCCCCCTTCTATTCTCGCGACAGCGATGCCTCTTAATCGTGTTTTCAAATTGATTTCGTGCAACAACAATTGTGTTTTTCCAATTTTTGGCGCTGTCAGAACCATCGCAAGGTAATTTTACGTAGTCCTGTTGTTGAAATCGGTTGAAAAATGTAGGTAATCCGATCCAATATATAAACGAACACACACACACACACACAACCTGGGTTTTATAATAAGTATGATGTATACATTTATTTATTATAAGAGATATTCTCGTATAATCAATTTAAAAGGGATTTAATTTTGATATGTACACTTATTTGCATTGAACTTTTTCGAAAATAATTTAATCCTTTTTAGACCTGTCCACTGCTTTACCGGTGGTAGAGAAATGACGTAATGCCCAACCACCAGTTGAACAGTGGTAAAGAAAAATGACTTAATGCCCAGCTACCGGTTGAACGGTGGGTAAACACTTGTAACTATTTTTATATCTACCGTGAAACATTACATATTAATTATTTACATTATTCGGACTATTGTCCTCATCTCTGTCGCCATATTTATCACAACGTTTCGGCCGTTGTACGCTCCGGCCTTCTTCAGGTGGTTGGAATGACGAACTGAACCCTTTATTTCGTTCACTCAAGGACACATGGCACAGTGGATAAAGGCGTTGGTTAGATCCAGTGACAGGACCCAAAGAGTGAGTTCAATACCCGGTTAAGGCAGTGGAGAACTTTCAGAGGGAAAATTAACAGGAGATAACTGATAACTGACATCCATCAAACATGGCACGTGGACTAGAACAGTTTACCCCAGTGAGCGAAATAAAGGGTTCAGTTCAACATTCTAACCAGCTGAAGAAGGCCGGAGCGTACAACGGCCGAAACGTTGTAATAAATATGGCGACAAAGATGGGGACAATAGTCCGAATAATGTAAATAAATGTACATAATACCTCATCTTAGAAATATAGACAGACTCTACATACTAATTATTTGCGCATTTTAACTCAGGATCTCAGGCAGAAAGATTTAAAATTATTCACAGGAACGCAGGACTGAAAGGGTTAATGATATTTAAAATTTTTCGCGGCACACCTGCGATCCTCTCACGGCACATTGGTTGAAAATCACTGTTTTCTTGGAGAAACACGTTGTAAACTGTAATGTGAATTTAAAAATTTAATCTTTTCCGTGAAAGCCGATTGCAGATACCAACAGGGCTACATATGGTGTGTTGACACTTGATTTATTAATATGTTCATTTTAAAATTCATTTTCCTGTCTTTTTTTTTATTGTTTTATAATAACAATTGTTAGCTTACACGTTTTTTTTCTTCAGTCTCCCTCTTGCCAATTCTTTTTCACAACTCCTACTCTCGTTCTCCAGATTTTTGCTTTGCAATAATTTTCTTTTTATTCGTCTGTTCTTTGTTAATTTTCCATTTAATCATTTCTCCATTCAACGCAGCCATTTATCGTCAAATTCTCAATATCCTGCTCATAAAAGCTCAAGTTTAAAGTCACTTGAAAGTAGAAAGCAGTTTGATGTTGCTGCTATAGGAACAAAATGTCTTTCTATGTACGCTTTTAGAAAAAGGAACGACTGCAAATTTACGTAGCTGCATCCACCATTCATATCTTGCTTTTTCACAGGAATTTTCATGCTTTCTCTCCTTTCCAATATTTTCTCCTTTTCTCAATTGTTATTCTCAATTCTTATAATTCATTTTATTTTCTTCCTTCACTTTCTATTTCCTTCATTTTCTCTCTTTATAACTCTATTTCCCTTTTTTATTTATTTCTTTTTAAATTTTTTTTTACTTTCTTCCATCGCTTTCTCTTTAATTTTCTTTAATTTTCTTTGTTTCTTTCTTTCTTTCTTTCTTTCTTTCTTTCTTTCTTTCTTTCTTTCTTTCTTATTCATTTCCTTTGTTTTTCTTATTTCTTCCTTTGCTCTTTCTTTTGATTTTCTCTCTTTTTCATGCTTTTTCCTTTCTTTCCTTCATTTTTTGTTTCTTTCTTTTCTTCTTTCTTTCTTTCTTTCTTTCTTTCTTTCTTTCATTCTTTCTTTCTTTCTTTCTTTTTCATTTCCTTTATTTTTTCTTCATTTTCTTCCTTTGCTGATTCTTTGATTTTCTCTCTTTCTCATGCTTTTTTCCTTCATTTTTTGTTTCTTTCTTTGCTTCTTTCTTTCTTTTTGTTCTTTTCTTTCTTTCTTTTTTTTTTCTTTTCTTTTTCTTTCTTTTTTTCTTTTTCATTTCCTTTATTTTTTCTTCATTTTCTTCCTTTGCTGATTCTTTGATTTTCTCTCTTTCTCATGCTTTTTTCCTTTCTTTCCTTCATTTTTTGTTTCTTTCTTTGCTTCTTTCTTTCTTTGCTTCTTTTTTCTTTCTTTTCTTCTTTCTTTCTTTCTTTTTCATTTCCTTTATTTTTTCTTCATTTTCTTCCTTTGCTGATTCTTTGATTTTCTCTCTTTCTCATGCTTTTTTCCTTTCTTTCCTTCATTTTTTGTTTCTTTCTTTGCTTCTTTCTTTCTTTGCTTCTTTCTTTCTTTGCTTCTTTTTTCTTTCTTTTCTTCTTTCTTTCTTTCTTTCTTTATCATTTCCTTTATTTTTTCTTCATTTTCTTCCTTTGCTCTTTCTTTGATTTTCTCTTTCTCATATTTTTTCTCCTTTCTTTCCTTCATTTTCCTTCTCACTCTATAACTCTTTCTTAATTACTTATTATTCATTGCTTTTCTTTAATTTTTTTACATTCTTCCTCCACTTTCTTTTTTCTCTTTTCTTCCTACTCCCTCTTTCTCATTTTTACTTTCTTTCTTATTCATTTAATTTTCCTTTTTTGCTTTGCCTTTCTCTTTTTTTCTCGTCTTCCTTTTCTTTCTTTGTTTCTTTTGTCGTTTTTCTTCGCTTTTTTCTTCACATTCCTTTATTTTCTCGAGTCCTAATTTTATTTCTTTCTTTCATACTTTCATTCATATTTCTTTCCTTCTATTTCCTTCTCTTTTCCTTTCATCTTTCCTCCCTGTTTTCGCGTATTGTTTCTTTATATATTCGCAGAAAATATACTGATATCTTTAGTAAAGAGAACATGACTTACTCTTTTACCTCAACATGAGAAAAAAATAAGTGCAAATGCTGAAAGGTTACACGAAAAGTGTACAGCTATGGTAGATCAGAAATCTGATAACTACCATTTTTACTTACTATACAAAGGTTTATTTTTATCTCATTATTTGCAAACTTTCATTCTCACCTAACGTGTGCGTCAGGGTGGAATAAGGACGATTATTTTGTTTTTCTTCCTTTCTTTTTTTATGTAACTCTTTTGTACATTTGACTTCCGGAATTTTCAGGCAATTATTTTGTTTTGTTAGCGCTATCTCTCTTTGATCGAGAAATCTCATTAAAGAAAAATAAGCGCTCTCGAATGTCTTGAATATTCAGGCCGGTAGACGAAAATAAATAAATAAATATAGTGCTTAAAAAATAACTACGAGTACCCAGTAAAAATAATCTTTAACGTGATACAATCTGTCGGATTAATAAATAAAATCCATTACTTCTTTAGAAAATTACTTTATTTACGTTTGAATATAAAACTGAGCAGATACAAAAAATTCGTGAAGGATTTCGGTTAAAGGCACTATTCAAAAGTTCTTTGTAACTCATCAGGTTAAAGCACATTGGATCTAACGACGGTTCCCTCTCCTCAGGAGTACGCAGGTTCGTATCCCGTCGGGGAGTGTATATTTTTCTTTAATACGATTTCGAAAATATTCAAGCTGGTAGACAAAAATAAATATATACCGAGTGTAACAGCAAAATTGTACAAATCGTGTAACAGCAAAATTGTTCAATTATTAGATTAAGATTTGAGCCGTTGTATCTAAGAAATGATTAAAGATATCTTACTGGAATTCTCAGAGTTTTTTTATAACACTATTGGATCCTACTTCGAACAATAAGAATGTATTTAGCTCTAAGTTGAAATGATGATCCCTCTTGCTGTTGTGACCTCCTGATTCAGTTTTCCTTTCTACTGTTCCCTCTTTTTAAAACTTGTTCAACGTTTTCTTGATGGTTCTTGAATGGACTTTGAAGATGGAAGCCAGAGTATAAACGTTGGTACCGTTACCGAAGGCCTTAATGATCTTTTTCTCTCATCATTGCTCAGTTGGGAAGACATAGTGGTGCTGACACAAAATGATTTTAACCTGTTTTCTTTCTAGCTGAATACCTCAAAAGGTTTTTCAGTGATTCTTCCGAAAAATGATGTCAAGATGGTTACAAGTCTTATTTGAAAACCTGGAAGAAAAAACTCAACTAGCTTAATGTTTTTTTTTTTTTTTAGATATTAAACATTTTCTAGGATGGACAATTATCCCATGCTGTTACACGATTTGGACAATTTTGTTGTTACACTCAGTATACTGTTTAATAAATAAAAGTAGTGTCTACTTATATACGACTAAAAATAACGTTTAAAGCAATGAAATAGTTGTTTATATGTTATAACAAAAACAATTTTAGGAAAATCTATGGCAAAGTTTTCCTGTGACGCGCTTCATTCTTTGGGACTTCATCGGACGAAAATGATGTTTACGTTGATATGATTATACATACGCAAAAAAGAGAGGGGAGAATTAATTTTTGAATTATTATTTTTTTACTTGTTTTTGGGGTTTATTGTCTAGCCGATATCATTTAGTTTCTTTTTGTTTATGTTTTTACCATTTTTGTTACTAAATTGGGATCAAATATAGATCAAATATCGATTGGAATCTTACAGAATGATAAAATAAGGAATAAATAAGAAACTTTTATAAATATAACATGTTTCGCTTTCGGCAAAGGTTCACCAGAGATTGAAATATGGAGGAGAAATAGAAAATTATGGTATTTATAATTTCTATGTTATTTGTTTTTCATTGGTTAGGCAGGCTTCATGTGCATCAGTCTTCACGTATGTATGTGCGTCATAATTTTAGTACGTCTATGCGGGATTATAATATATATTCATTTGTGTGTGTTTGTGTGAGTGTGTGTGTACGTCTAGTAGTCATTTTTATCCATGTTTGATGGTTGTCCGCATGTTGATTTGTGGATGCTTTGCGTGAGGGAGAAAATTAAGTTACACCGGTCGTGGTAGGTAGATATATCTTAAACTCTTTAAGTATGGATTTTATAAAAGTTGGTGATATAATAAAGTGTATTTGACGTGTGTTTATAGGGGTAAACTATTTAAGAGAACTACCTCGAAGTATTTCCTGCGTTAAAAATTAGTTTCTTTTCTAATTAGGATGGCATTTATAATGTCGAAGTTTTAGCCTGTTTTGTTTTTGCATTACGAGCGAGTTTAAGTTGACCCAATGTAGGTATCTCTTACGTTTGTAGATGCGGACTTTAGATTTTCGTAATGTTTCGCCAATGTAACGTTTTCTACATTGTAGTCATTTATGTCATAAAATGTCTAGAATGTAGAAAAAGTGAAAAAAAAGAAAAGAAAAGAAATGGACTGCAAACTCTCCAATTACCGGTCCTACAGAAAGCAATTCTGTACCATTTAAAAAGATAAGGGTGTCAAAAACAAAGGTCTCAGGGAAGTAATTATATAATATTGTCGGAGGACAAATATTTTCTGTGAAAATTTCTTGGACATTCAGGCCGGTAAATGTTGTTTAATACTGTTTATTATAAACAGAGTATTTACTTAAATATTTGTATCTATAAAAGAAATGTATAAACATAAAAATGCCTTAAAATAATTGTCTGACTTTGTCCATTTCATAATGTGTGACGTCATTTGTTTACATTTGATACGCCATGAACAGATATGAATATACGTGAGAGATTCATAGAAGATTGAAGTTCAAATACAGTAAATTCGACCTTGCTAACCGAACGCTCCTCTGTAGCCACATCGGTTAAAGGCACGTCAAGCTAAATGACGGTTCCGTATAGGATACAGGTTCGAATCCTGTCGGAGGACAAATATTTTCTATGAAAATTTCTTGGACATTCAGGCCGGTAAATTTTGTTTAATACTGTTTATTATAAACAGAGCATTTACTTAAATATTTGTATCTATAAAACAAATGCATAAACATAAAAATGTTTTAAAATAATAGTGTATATCATGTTAAAGTCGAAGCAGTAAAACGTTAACATAATGTTTGAAAGATTGATGAAGGTTATAGAATGTAAAGAAACCTTTATTAAATGTGCAAAATGATAAAATAAAAATTAATTTGTTTATCAAATAAACATTTCTGTGGCTCATATATTTTGGACTTATTTATAAATAAAAATTTATTTTGTAATTTGCATAATAAAACCTGACACACAAAAAGGAAAGTTATTTTTTTTTTTAAATAAGGGCTAATTTTACAAGTTGAAATAAAATATATCTTGAAAGCTTTACCAATATTTATGAGTTATTACCAGTTTTATTTTGAAAATATTGATTTGGATAATAAAATCTAACGCTTTGTAGATTTATTCAAATTGCATCTATCTATCTCTCTATCTCTCTATCTATCTATCTATCTATTAGTCTGTTCGTCTCTATCTATGTATCCTAGTCTGTTCGTCTCTATCTATCTATGTATCCTAGTCTGTTCGTATCTATCTACTTATGTATCCTAGTCTGTTCGTATCTATCTATCTATCTATCTATCTATCTATCTATCTATCTATCTATTTTCCCAGTGTGTCTCTCACAAACAACAGGAACATTCAGTTCAGTCTATCCCTATTCGAAAAAAAACAAAAACAAATATGATAATAATAAAAAATAAAAGAAAAATTAAGTCATCTATAGAAATGCGAATCAGAATGTGGTTGGAATTGAGATATAGAAGCAAAAGACGGTAACATGGCCGACCGATGGCGGGAAACTGGGCTGGGGTCTGTTCGGGTGTGTGAGAACGACGGATGAATAGCTCGATGCCTGCAGATAGCCTGTCACTGAAGACTTGTGTCAAGGACAAGACGTGAAATCGATTTTTGCATTTCCTTTTCCTTTGGACAGAGGCCGACATTCATTCGGCGAGTCGAATCCTCTCTTTATTTTTACCCGCAGAACAGTTCCACTCAGTAATCACGGAGGAGCTGGATGGAAACTCATGACAAGTGTCATTCCGAGAATACTGAGACGAATATCATGATCCGTCCGATATAACACACACACACACACACACACACACACACACACACACACACACACACACAGAGGATGAGAAAGGGATAGAGAAGCCGATACATACTGACAGAATTTTGGCATGATCTATGTTTATATATATATATATATATATATATATATATATATATATAGCAACAGTTCAAAAGTTTGAGGATACCTCTGGTAATTTTTAAATTGACCCCAACATTTGACTTTAAATAAGAGAAAACGTTTATACAAAATTAATAAGTGAGGCATATTTTTTCATTCAAAATTTTATTATGACAAAAAGAAAGAAAGAATTTTATGATTAAATTTTGCTCTCGTCAACATATCCTCTTTCAGCCTTGATTACTGCAGCACACATTTTTGGGATTAGTTGCAAAAGTTTCTCAAAGTATAAGTTTGATAATTGATTCTGTTCTTTTTTCAATGACTAAGAGCTCTTTGATTTCTGGGATAGAAAGCTTTCACTCTTCTGCCAAGTTAATGCCATGCTAATTTTGCACACACATACACACACACATGTGTTTGTGTGTATGAAGTATTATTCTGGTATAAAGATAAAGAGGATGAAGTAAGGAGTATTAATATGGCATTTGTAAACCTTTCTATTTACCACATATGAAGATTGTTTTCAAATTAGTTAGTTAACTGACAACCTGAGTTAAAAACTGGCATTCAAAATACTGGTTCAATCCACCGTGCAGCAAAAACCTAAGGAAAATATTAATTAAACTCATACACAAATACTACCCACCATCAAGCACTCTCCACAAGATATTCAACAAAAACAGTGTAAAAATGAGATACAGTTGCACCGAGAACATGACACAAATAATAAAAAGGAACGAAAGGAAAACAACCAACAACTCACCAGCGCAAACCAAACCCACGTGTAACTACAGAGAAAAGAACGAATGTCCGTTTAAAGGAAATTGCTTTCTAAACAATGTAATATACTAAGCCACTGTAAAATCAGCAAATAACGAAAAAAATATATAGTAGTAAATAAAGGGCCCTGGAAACAGAGAACGCACGCTCACAAAACATTATTTAGAAACAGTAAATACGCGAACAGCATATGTAAACATATATGCGAAATTAGAAAAAAAATACACCAAAAATATAATGGAAAATAAGTAAAACATCAGCCTACAACAATAAATCCCCAAACTATAAACTATAATTACTTTGCAACACAAATTACTAAATACACGATCAGAACTCATCTGAAAATGCAGACACGAAAACAAATTATATCTACGTTACTTAAAAAACGAAAATTAAAAACTAATAAGAAAAAATAGATAAGTAAAACTAAAACTAATAAGAAAAATAATAAAATAGATAAATAAACAAAAAATCTAAAGCAATAAATAAGTAAACAAATAAAGGTAATAAAAACCAAATTGACAAAGTACGAATGCACACATGAGCAAAAGTAAATGTAATAACATCAGCAACAAATAACGAAATAATAATAAACAGTCGGTAAAAAGCTAATAAACAACACTATAAAATAGCTACAAATAATTGCATTCGGATCTACAATTGTTTCTAGTCAATAGATTCTAAAATAATTTTGAAACGTAACCATTACCACCTACCTAATGGTCGTTAAGATAATACAATAAACCTTCTACTCATAATTCACCATTGGGTAGCATATACCAATAATCAATCCAAAGCACAAAACACATGGCCTGAATATTGCATTTAAATATGAAAGAGACTGTCGCCACTGGGTTGCACCATCAATGTAACAGCTATATCTATATCTATATATATATATATATATATTGCTATAGCATGAAACAGACTGTCGCCTCTAAGACGATGTTCACTTTTATATTTACACACGCTCTATCTCTGATATTGAGCACTTTATCCCATAAATATCACCTTAAGACTATATTTCTTTATATATATTTTATATATATATATATATATATATATTTTATATTTCAATGTCTAACATAAAACAGCCTATCATCTCTAATATTGATTTTGATTTCAATGTCCACTTTTATATTTACCCATATTGAAATCCCATAAATATAGCACACCTTAAGAGTATATTTCTTCATATATATATATATATATATATATATATATATATATTTATATATAAAGAGAGAGAGAGAGAGAAGAGTGAGTGAGAGAGAGGAGAGGGAATGAGAGAGGAAAGAGAGAGAGAGAGAAAAGAGGCAGAGTGAGAGAAGAGAGAGAGTGTGTGAGAGAGAATAAAGTGAGTGAGAGTGGAGAAGAGAGAGTGAATGAGAGCAAGTGAGAGGGTGAAAAGAGAGAGTGAGAAGAGAGAGGAGTGAAAGAGAGAAGAAAGAGAGAGTGAGAGATAGAAGAGAGTGAGTGAGTGAGTGAGTGAGTGAGTGAGTGAGTATGAAGAGATAGGAGAAGGTAAAGAAAGATATATAATTAGACAGGTATAATGAAACAGATTGAGAGAGATTTTCAGATATCGATGAACAGCTCAATATATTGTAGTTTTACGAACTTAGCAATATTAAGATTATGACGATTTCTTTTGAGCAAAGGAAAAAATGCAAAGATAGTTATGATCTTCGATTATGCAATCTCCTATTAAATTCCTCTTGTTCTGTGAAGATCTCAGATATTTTGTTAGAAGACGTTACTGATCAAACATCTTCATGGAGACCAGGAAGCTCACCACTCACGTCAGCCATCAACGTTGATGAAAAGTATCAAGCAGTTGTTGTTTTGAATATCTCACCAAGCACTATTAAATACATCATCCAAAATTAGAAAGAACATGATACAGCCGCAAACTAAGACAAGGTCGTTCTCATAAACTAACAGGTCGAACAAGAAATGCTTTAATCAGAGAAGCAACCAAGAGGCCTGTGTTAACTCTGGAGGAACAGAAAAGATCCATATCTCAGGTGGGAGAATCTGTCCACAGGACACCTGTTAGTGTACTCCACAAACCTGGCCTTTAATGAAGAGTGGCAAGAAGGAAGCCATTGTTGAAAGAAGTCTTGTTTGTAGTTTGCCAAAAACCATGTGTGAGACACACCAAACATGAAGATTTTCTGCTCAGATGAGATCAAAATTGAACATTCTGCCCTTAATGCAAATCGTTACATGTGGTGGATATCTAACATTCCACATAATCTATCCTACATCATTCCCACTATGAAACATGCTGGTGACAGCATCATGCTATGTGGGTGCTGTTCTTAATCAGAGACAAGGAAGCTGGTCAGAGATGATGGGAAAACGGACGGAGACAAATACAGTGAAATCCTCGACAAAACCCTGGTACATTCTGCTAAATACTTGACAGTGGGACAGACGTGCAGCTTCCAGCCGGACAACTACACTAAACCTAAAGCCAGATTTTAGATCAAAACATATCAAATGTGTTAAAATAGCCCAGTCAACGCCTAGTAATGTGTTAAAATAACCTAGTCAAAGCATAGTAATGTGCTAAAATAGCCTAGTCAAAGCCTATTAATGTGTTAAAATAACCCTAGTCAAAAATAACATAAAGTAAATGTGTTAAAATAGCCCAGTCAAAGCCTACTAATGTGTTAAAATAGCCCAGTCAAAGACTATTAATGTATTAAAATAGCCCAGTCAAAGCATAGTAATGTGTTAAAATAGCCCAGTCAAAGCCTAGTAATGTGTTAAAATAGCCTAGTCAAAGTCTATTAATGTGTTATACTAGCCCAGACAACGCCTATTAATGTGTTAAAATAACCTCGTCAAAGCCTAGTAATGTGTTAAAATAGCCTAGTCAAAACCTAGTAATGTGTTAAAATAGCCCAGTCAAAGACTAATAATGTGTTAAAATAGACCAGTCAAAGCCTAGACTTAAACCTCTTGTAAGAAATTGGTGTTCATTGACGGTCTCCGTCCAATCTGAGATAAAGGTATTTTACAAAGAAAAATAAGAAAAAAATTCAGTCTCTTGATGTACATAACTGGTAAGGAGACTGTAATGACAGCAAAGTATGGTTCTATAAATTATTGACGCCAGGTGGATGAATTCTTATCTTAATTATTGTTTGTTTCAAAATAAGAGGTATCTTGAACCTTCAGAGGCACTGTGAATCTATTGTTAACCATTCTGAAAACTCGAGTCATGTTCTTAAATAGCCTCGTCAGATCTAGACTTTTATATGGATATCATGCATGTCGACAAGCCTGTTCAGAAATATCTAAACTGTCAGTTGTATACAAACGCTTCCTGAGAGCAATAGTGAAACAAGACTTTGAGCGTGTGAAGCCTGAGGGTCTAGGTAAAGATCATCTTTTTTTGAATATTGTGGACTGGCGCTACATATTCACGAACAAAAAACTGTATCAAATAAGTGAAACCGCATCACTTGAAGACTATCAACAGCAGCAACAACTAAAATAGATAGCACATGTCACTCGAAGAGGAAATAATGACATAACCAAGATATTAACCTTTCATGCTACTTTAAATAAAAGGTGAGGGGGGAAACATCTGCCAGTACTGGAAAGAGCGATAACAGCTACTGGACACGAGAAATTTTTCCTGAAATTTTTTTTAATAGAAAGATTTGATAAATTTCATTCGAAAGCATTACTGTCTGCTCGGTGAATGAATGCCAAATATTTCCTTGTAGGGAAACGGCTAATATTGAAATTACCATTTAAGTAATTTAAATTTCAGCTTGTAATACTACAAAAGATTCAAAGAAGTAAATACTTAGGTATTTAAAGCAGCAAGTGGTTTGACATTGAGCGAAGGTCGCCAAAGGCAGTATTGATGCGCGTAAGAAGAATAAAAACTGGAGTTAATGAAAAATGAGAAATCGTGAGAGGGAATATGGTAGGGTAGGAGGGAAAATATAGAAATAGAGAAGAAAGGAAATCTACAAAGAAATTGTCGTCATTAACCTTAGTTACGAAAGAAGCCGTTTGAATTGATAAGAAATGCGAACACGTATGCAGACAATAGAAACCATCTTGTTCTTTAAGAAAAAGCACGAAATCGAAATGATGTCATTTAAATGGCCGACACAAGGGTCAACAATATTTCTATGGAGACGTTAAAGCGGAGAAGGGAGGTAACTGTGATCATTGCAGAGAACAGAGCGACAGCCGTTGCATTGAAGATAAATATGGAAGGAGAAATGTCGGTTCATCAGCGAGTCGGAAAATGTGTTGTGTGTGAGTAGGTTGGAACAGAACGGAAAGAAAGCTCTTTGTCCATTTCTAAGACGTAGCCATTACAATCGCATCAGGAGTAAACCGACATGTTGATGCTATAGATTCATATTAAGATTTTCGTTTTTATCTCTGAGATTTATCGTATTTTTGTTTTCGTTCCTGCTTCAGACGTTGATGTTCCTGTTCTTTCATTCTTTTTCTTTTTCTTCTTTTCATTTCCCATCCTTTTTTTATTCTTTTTTTTTCTCTCTATCTGTTTCTTTTTCTTCTTTTCAGTTATACACTTTTTTCATTCTTTCTTTTTTTTTTTTTTGTTATTTGCGCTCTCTTTATCTTTACTATTCTTTATAAATTATTTATACTCCTTCGTCTACGTGGAGCGACGCTATATCTTTCTTTTCTTCTTTCCTTATATTTTTAGTAGTCTTTTTCTCTCTTTATTTTTCTATTTTTTCGCCCTAATTTATTTTACTTTAATTATAAATAGTTATCATCTTTCTTTCTTTCTTTCTTTTTCTTTAATACTAATTCACTGTTTTCCTTCTTTTTTTTTACTCAACCCTAAATTCTTTCTTTTTCTTTTCTTTCTTTCTTTCTTTTTTCTTTCTTTCTTAAAAGATTTATACTCTGTTTCGTTCTTTATATCTTTTAAAAAATACTTTCTTTTTTTCTGTCTTTCTTCCATTCTTTCTTTCTTCAAAATGTTTTCCACTCTTTTCCTTCTTTTTTTTTTTTAAAAAAACTCATCCCCTTTCTTTCTTTTCTTTCTTTCTTTCTTTCTTTCTTTCTTTCTTTCTTTCTTTACTAATTCACTGTTTTCCTTCTTCCTTTTAAAAAGACTCAACCCCTACCTCTTTCTTTCTTTCTTTCTTTCTTTCTTTCTTTCTTTCTTCCTTTCTTAAAAGATTTATACTCTATTTGGTTCTTTATATCTTTTAAAAATACTTAATCGCTAATTTTCTGTCTTTCTTCCATTCTTTCTTTCTGTCTAAAATATGAATCCACTCTTTTCCTTCTTTTTTTTTAAAAAAAAAGACTCATCCCCGTCTTTCTTTCTTTCTTTCTTTCTTTCTTTCTTTCTTTCTTTCTTTCTTTCTAAAATACTAATTCACTGTTTTCCTTCTTCCTTTTAAAAAGACTCAACCCCTTCTTTCTTTCTTTCTTTCTTTCTTTCTTTCTTTCTTTCTTTCTTTCTTTAATAAAAGACTTATACTCTATTTGGTTCTTTATATCTTTTAAAAATACTTAATCGCTAATTTTCTGTCTTTCTTCCATTCTTTCTTTCTGTCTAAAATTTCTTTTTTTCCTTTTTTTTTTTAAAAAAAAAGACTCATCCCCAATTTTTCTTTTTTTTTCTTTTTTCTTTCTTTCTTTCTTTCTTTTTTTTTCTTTTCTTTCTAAAATACTAATTCACTTTTTCCTTCTTCCTTTTAAAAACTCAAACCCTTCTTTCTTTCTTTCTTTCTTTCTTTCTTTTCTTTCTTTCTTTCTTTAATAAAAAGACTTATTTTATTTCTTTTTATTCTTTAAAAATACTTAATCGCTAATTTTCTGTTTTCTTCCATTTTTTCTTTCTTCCATTCTTTTCCTTCTTTTTTTTTTTTTTAAAAAAAAGGTTCTCATCCAAAATTTCTTTCTTTCTTTTAAAATACTAATTCACTGTTTTCCTTCTTCCTTTTAAAAACTCAACCCTTCTTTCTTTCTTTCTTTCTTTTTTCTTTCTTTTTCTTTCTTTCTTTTCTTTCTTATACTCTATTTGGTTCTTTATATCTTTTAAAATACTTAATCGCTAATTTTCTGTTTTTCTTCCATTCTTTCTTTCTGTCTAAAATATGAATCCACTTTTAAAAATCTTTTTTTTTTAAAAAAAGACTCATCCTCATCTTTCTTTCTTTCTTTTTTTCTTTCTTTCTAAAATTTTTATTTCCTTCTGACTTTTAAAAAGACTTATCCCCTACTTCTTTCTTTTTTCTTTCTTTTTATCTCGATCGCATTCAGTAGTCTAATGATATAAAAGTATATAGTTTTAAACATAATTTCCTTCATTGTCAATAAACTTGATTCTGCTTGGAGTATACATCCCATAAAACAATATAATACGATTAAAAATTTCAGAATAAAATTTAGCCCAAAACTTCGTATTAGATTGCATAGTGATTTGTCTCCATTCCTATTTATTTATGGGTTGGCTTTGTGGAAAGGAAAGAGAGACGTTCATCAGAGTTCGATTCCAGCTCAAAGGCAAACATTTCGATCAATGATTTTAAAGGGAGACATAGAATTTATATTTATAGTATTACCAGTTTTATTGTGAAAATATTGATTTGCGTAATAACATTTAGTGCTTTGTACATTTATCCAAATTGCAGTTGAAATCCAAACTCGAGTCATGTTCTTAAATAGCCTCTTCAGATCGAAACTTTCATATGGATATCATGCATGGCGACAGACCAATTCAGAAATATCTAAACTGTCAGTTGTATACAAACGCTTCCTGTGAGCAATAGTGAAAGAAGGTTTTGAGCGAGTGAAGCCTGAAAAGATCATCTTTTTTTGAATATTTTTTTTAAGCATTACGCCCCTAGCAAGGCGTGAAGCCACTAGGATGCAGGGGGTTGCAGAAGATTTGGAGCGAGAGCAGATAGGAGTGATAGAAGAAAGGATGAGGAGAGGGATAATGGATAGATCAAGGTAACTGGCGATGTCGATTGACATTACATTTGAATAGTCGGAGATTATAGCTCTCAGGGAAACAGTAATTGGGAAGGGTGTTCCACAGGCGAGGGGTGCGAGGTATGAAGCTATTGGAGTAGAAGAGACGGCTACATTTAAAAAGTTTCTACAGTGTAAGGGTGGGAGCGGGATGCCAGCCTCGTAGGGCGCTTGAATTCATGGAGTCTGGGAACCAGTGAAAGCAGCTCATCGGAGCAATTACCATGAAAGTATTTGTAGAAAAAGACAGAGAGAGGCGACGGCGCGTCTGTGAGAGAGTGACTGTAGACGAGATGCCAGATCAGGGCCAATTATATTACATATCCGTCTCTGGATCTTGTCAAGAACTCCGAGGTAAACAGAAGGTGCCCAGACCATATATGGCAGCAATACTCCATGCAAGGGCGAATGGTTGATTTGTATATTTGAAGTATCGATTCCGGGGAGAAAAATTTCCTGGCGCGGCACAGAGAGCCAACTTTCCTCGCGGTGGACGATGCAATTGACTCAATGTATTTGTTCCATCTCAGGTCAGCAGTCATCGTGAGACCGAGCAGACGCAGGGAGTTGCTCTCAAGAAGTTGACTATCAGACATTCTAATGGGGGGCAGGGAAGGATCTCTATGGTGATTAATAGAGAGTAGTTTAGTTTTTGAGGCGTTAAAGTTGACCAGCCAATTCTTGCCCCAATTAACAACCGATTGGAGGTCCATTTCAAGACGAGCGGCCAGGTTAGTTTTGTCACCGGCACTAGATTTTTCTTTGAGGCAGGAGTAAATTGTAGTGTCGTCCGCGTAGATGCCAACTTGGGAATCTATGGCGTCAGGAAGGTCGTTGATGAAAATAAGGAATAAAGTGGGGCCAAGGATGGAGCCTTGGGGAACACCTGCGTTCGTGGGATAGGAACTGGAGGAGAATCCGTTGAGAACGACCTTCAATTCACGGTTTGACAGGAATGATTGTATTAGGTCAAACAATCGACCTGTAATACCATAACCCTGGAGCTTGCGAAGAAGGCCGGCATGCCAAACCCTATCAAACGCTTTGGAGATGTCTAGGGCCACGGCACGAGCCTTACCGTTATTTTGAAGGGCTTGGTAGACGGTTTCAGTGATGGCCGTAAGCACATCAGCTGTAGATCGGGCGTAGCAAAAACCATATTGCTTGTCTGAGAGCAGATCATGGGATGTAAGGTGGTTAACCACTTCGGCATTGATTAGGGCTTCGAAGACTTTGCCGAAGAGGGGTAGGAGAATAATAGGACGGTAATTAGAGGGGTCAGAGGGGTCTCCAGAGTTCTTAAAGACAGGAACAATGGATGAGGACTTCCAGCAGTCAGGAAAACAGGATTCCTTGAGGCAGTAATTATATAGTTTAGAGAGGGCGGGCGCTAGCTCAGGCGCGCATTTTCTTCAAGACAATAAACAGTATACCATCTCCAAAATCAGAAATGGAAGATAGAAAATTGGAATAATGAGAATACCAATGACGGGGTTATTATGTGTTGAAATGGATCAATAAACCTCAGTTCTTAACAGGTTTTGATATGGGTTCACTGGAAGAGTCGAGCGTTGAATTGCAGAAATGAACAATTTCGAGCAAAGCATTCAGCCTTGTCAGGCATGTAACGCGTTTGACGCCTGATTATTTAACAAAATAAAACTGTAACTTAAAAAAACAACATTATGTATATGGATTGAGAATTGAGGTTGTTTATAAATGAGTTGAATGAGTTTTATAAGTAAATGGTTAATTATTGTCAATTGAGTTAATTGTGATGTGAAAACATGAAAAAAATTGCACCTTCATTCGGTTTTATATGAAAAGCCGCCTATTAAATTATTTAGAAAAAAATCTAATTTATATCTGTGTTTGCATTCACTGTATATATTTTGGTTGACGGGAATTTCCTTTTATGAATATTATTTCGTTGAGAAGAAACCAATATAATAAAAGAATCTGTAACGTTGACTGATTGCTAAAAGGAAAAAAAACTGGTTTATTCAAGAAAAGGCATATAATAGGTTTCTTTGATAGAACAATCTACTACAGATGGACGAATAAATTTGTTATCTCTAAATTTTGTGTTCTATCAAAAAAAGAAAGATTCAAAATGGTTCCCGAAAATATCGTTGACTTTTAATGCCGATAATGAAAATCGATTGACAACCGCCCGAACAATAAAAATAGTAGAAGATAACTGATAATTGATGTTCATTAAAATACAGAAAATGTGGAACTATGGCTTAAGATACACCAGTGAAGCTGAAAAGGGCTCAATTTCTCAGCTCTCAATAACCCTAAGTGAAGGTTAAGGCGTTACAACGGCCGAAACGTTGATAAAAATATTTTAGTGGATTCAACATTTTCAATCAGTCCGTCTAATCGTAAATAAGCACATAGTCCAATCGACTTAAAAATCATTTATCCAACAATTTCTCATCCCAAATTCTTAATCTTGAATTATCCTGTTGAAATACTTTGTAAATCCTAACGGGTCTTACATGCCATTGCAGATTGTCTTTCAAACATTTCATACCATTTATATATATATATAATATATATATATATATAATAATTTATTATATATTCTAAGCATCCTGAAAATCCATTTTCAAGTAATGTTTTTTTTTGACAAGCTATTTCTAAAAACAACGCCCAAAACTGTTGAATAAAGTCTTCCGTTAAATGAATGAGCACTAAAAAAAAAAGCGTAATGTTTGTTTATCTTTGTAAAAAAAAGATACGCTCGTCTTGGCTCACTCATTCTGTCTCATTCTGTCGAAGATGTTTCAAACAAAAAGTGTATCCATTTTTGTATTCTTTAGTGAGAAATAGGTTTGTTTCGATCTTTTTTTTGATTCAAATGTTTATCGGCAATGTTTGATCTGCGAAACAGTACTTTCTGGCGAATGATTAATATTTTTCTCAATAAATTTTATATATATATATATATATATATATATTTATATATATATTTATATATATATTTTTTTACATTTCGGAAATTTTAAAATCAGCTCATTCAAAAAAGAAAAGGAAAAAATCCCACAAGATTTTACATGAAAAACACAATAAACAAGAGGGAGAAAAAAAAATAGGACCGTAAATGAAACTTTTAAAAAAAAAAAAGACGAGGGAGATAGAAAAGGACAAAGAAAAAAGAAAAAAAAAAAAAAAAAGAAAGGAGGAAAATAAAGTTGAGAGATGAGTTGAGATTATAGTGACAATCTCGACATTAATGGAATAAAAAAGAGGAAGTTCAAAGAATAAAGAAAAAAAAAAGGAAAACAAGAAGGGAGAAAGGAGAACGTTTCGAAACGTTTAGATTTCAATTTAAATAAACCTAATCTAAAGGGTTCAAAGGGGATTTTCTGGTTCAATTAGAAAGGAAACTAACCTATGACTTAAATCTTAAAATATTAAACCCTATAATTAGTTTGAGGGACTGAAAATATCGTGTTTGTGTCTTTGACGAATATATAATGAAATGTTTAATTTTCACAAATGAAAATAAAAGCATGATATTAAAAGGGAAAAAGAGATTTCAGATTTTAGGGATATCAGTATTGATTGAAGGCATGAAAATAATGCATATAAAAACCGAAATTGAAAGCCGTCGGGCAAAGTGATTGGAACACAGAGTTGGATATAAAAATATGGGAAAACAATCAACCATTAAAATTGAGTCTAGAAGAAATTGAAGAAATATTTCCAGATGAAAAGGAAAAAAAAAAAAAATGTGTGGGTGATAGACTGATCCACCGAGACAAAGGAAAGAGCGAGTTGGATGGAGACAGGAAGCGAAGATTAAAAAGAATCCGATCAGGCGTCAAAAATGGGCTTAATAACATCGATATACGTAAATATCATATATTTATATATATATATATATGCAAAGGAAAAGTACAGACAGAAGCATAGAATATCTACATATGTAGATGAATTTTAATTTGGGATTTCCTTACAAAGACAATTAACTAAAATAAACAAAGAAACGTTGATAGACCAAAATTTCTATTTTTATAAATTATTCCTGAAAGCAATCACCGTGTCTTGTCAGAAAGGACATCGTAAGAATCGTCTTTTAGTGCATACCGGAGATAATTAAATTTCAGTTTTCTTTTTTAATTTTTTTAATAAGTCTATTGGCAAAACCTTGAATACTCCATCTTCGAAACGTTACTGGCATTTTTTTTTCCTATGAATAAATTTTAAAACATTACGTCTCCCTTTGCTTTAGATTTTTTAATGAAATACTCAAATCTGAAAATTATTCAATGTAAATCCATCAAGATTCGCCTTCAATGCGTTAAATTCTCTCAACAAATTTTTCCTCATTCTGTGCCCTGATGTTTTGAACACTAATTTTTTTTTTAAAATCCATAAAATTTCCCATTGGTTCCAATTTCTTTGCAGACGTTTTAAAATATTAGATTCTAACAAAAAACGGTCTGTTGTTAACAGAGGCATTAAAAGTTTAATTGTCGGCCTCAACACGATACTAGAACCTTATTCATCTGAGATAATAACAGTACCTTCCATCAATATGTCAAATGATAAGTTCCTAAAATGTTTGATTCCTTCTGACTTCTCGGAAACGTTCTCCGCTGATATGTTGATTTCATACTGAATCAATTGTCCAATCTGCTGCTAGAAAAAAGTTTATAATACTCTGCATGCATAAACAATCTTTATCGCCAAGAATATATCTTATTTATGATGACCATTCATCCAAGAAAATACATATTGCTTTTCACATCCGGTCAAATGCTCCTCATAAACTTATTTAGAGATTTTCCATAAATCCCTTTAAAAAAAAAAAATCCTAAAATATCAAAAATGCTCAAATCTGGCATCTCGACTATTTTCACTTTCTCCATGTATTATATATGGCTGAACCTTTTTTTAATTTCATGGTAATTGTTCTAATAAACGTTCCTCTATATACCTATACTTGATGAATTTAAGCATATTATTTATATTTCAAAGTAACAAAATCTCATTCTTTTTTCAATTTAAATATCTAGAGATAACTCGTTTCCATTGTTTATATAAAGAATAAAAACACTTCACATACTTTTGTTCATTGTTTAATTCTTCCGGCTGTTTGACGCCCAGTCAACGTTTTTTTCAAATGTCATTTTAATTGCAGTGTCAATCAATTATATTTGCTCTTTAAACTCGATTTTATTCTTCTCCATTTAAAAACCTTTTCACATTTACCTCGAAGTTTCTAAAATTATATTTGTTTGTTAAATATCTTTTTTTTAAGCTTTGAAGTTTTGGTTTTAATTCCAGGAAAACCAACAAAAACATCTTTGAAAAATATGAATTACTTTTGATTGTTTCATATTTTTGACTCTTTCAATATAATTTTTCATACATAAAAATCTTGTATTTCAAATGTTTTTACTTTCTTGATTTTTCCCTATAAGAAAAAAAATTAAATTCTGTAACTAAAAATCTGTCACAGAAATATACAATGTCATTAAATTATTTAGTTAATTTGATTATTATTTAATTGGATTTTGAAGAAAATGTTTTTTATTAAAATATAGACTAATATCACTCTCGAAAATCTGTTTTTAGAGGGTTTGCCTTGACATCAATTTTGGTTTAAAATTTGATTCAAAACATTTCTTCATATTCTCTTTACTTTTTATGATAGAACATTCTTAATGCACTAATAAAAAATTTCCTTTTCTATTATCAAATTATCTGTCCTATATTACATTATGAATAGCAAAACTCTTGTAATTATATTCATTATTCTTTTGAGACACTCTAATTTGTCAACCTTTTTCGATTAAATATTGTTTTTTTTTTTTTTTAAGCATTTCCCCCCAAGCAAGGCGGGAAGCCACTAGGATGCAAAGGGTTGCAGAAGATTTGGAGCGAGAGCAGATAGGAATGATAGAGTAAAAGGATGAGGAGAAGGATAGTGGATAGATCAAGGTAACTGGAGATGTCAATTGACATTACATTTGAATAGTTGGAGATTATAGCTCTCAAGGAAACAGTAATAGGGAAGGGTGTTCCACAGGCGAGAGGTGCGAGATATGAAGCTATTGGAGTAGAAGAGACGGCTACATTTAAAAGTTTCTACAGTGAAAGGGTGAGAGCGAGATGCCAGCCTCGTGGGGCGCTTGAATTCATGAAGTCTGGGAACCAGTGAAAGCAGCTCATCAGAGCAATTACCATGAAAGTATTTGTAAAAAAGACAGAGAGGAGGCGACGGCGCGTCTGTGAGAGAGCGACTGCAGACGAGATGCCAGATCAGGGCCAATTATATTACATATCCGTCTCTGGATCTTATCAAGAACCCCGAGGTAAACAGAAGGGGCTCCAGACCATATATGGCAGCAATACTCCATGCAAGGGCGAATGGTTGATTTGTATATTTGAAGGATCGATTCAGGAGAAAAATTTCCTGGCGCGGCACAGGGAGCCAACTTTCCTTGCGGTGGACGAAGCAATTGACTCAATGTATTTGGTAATAATGGTAAGTCTTCTAATTTACATATATTGTTTATTTGCTTTTTGACACACAAAACAAGCCTCCGGAGATGGGAAGGGATTATTTTTTAGTTATAAAACCACTATAGTAACTACCAGTAGATCTGATCATTATGTAAATATTACAAAAATGTATATATAGCATAAATAAATATATACTTAATATAGATTTATTAATCAAAATAACAAAAAGAATACATTTCTTACAGTTACATTCTCACGCATGCGCTAATGTATCGTACTTCATATACGGTACACCCATCTTTGTTTATAAATGAAAGGCCCGCCACTGCCCCCAAGCGGTCACTTTGAGAACTAATACTAATTCCGTTAATCTCGCAAATTTTGAAATACAACGCTTAAGATTTGGAAGTGTTTTTTCCTGTAGATTTTTAAAAAATTTTGCCTGTAGATTTTGTCCGTTGCATCCGAAGTCCGTTGATGGTGTGTGTATGTGTGTGTGGGGGGGTTGTAGTTGAGATGTTTATCTGTAATATAAATATACAAACTTTCTGGCAGCGTTTTTTTTTTTCTGTCTTTGTACGGAAAATGTATATACTGAAGAAATCCTTCAAGATTACTTGCATTTAGTGTGTGCAAAAATTTTAAGTTTTTTTTTAAAGCTAGAAATTGAATAGACACTTGAAAGTAGTTTTTTTTTGCACAGGACGAATCTCTTGTTTGACATTGATGCCAATAAAAGTATAAACCAACTCTTTATGTCTTTAATATAAGAATTGATATCTTTGATTTAATAGTTTATATATTTGATTTAATAGTTTATGTCTTTGATATAGGAGTTTACATATTTTATAAAGAGTTGATATGAAAAAAGGCTGGCCAATTCAAGGCAGTAATGAAGTTCAATATAAATAAAATAATCATCATAATGTTCACAATATCTCAACAGTCACATGCATAATTAAACATTTCTGTAAGGTTATACCATATGAAATGACGGGTTTTATCCGTAAAAGTTAAAATTCTCTATTTAAAAAACAAGGTTTAATCAATGGAACGTAAAACAAGGATGTGTGTTCTCACCGGACTTATTAAACCTTTACAGTGAGGTGCTCTTGCCAGGAATCATTATTGGTGGCCAGAATCTAAACACGACATATGCAGATGGCACAATGCTGATAGCAGAATAGAAGGGAAACTATAGGACCTCCTACGAAAGCTAGCAAAAGAAAACGAGAAGAAAAGACTAAACATGGACTGCAGGAAGACTGAATCTGTAGCTGTTAGCAAAGTTATTCATGTTTTGGGTATATAATCTAGCCGATTTCATTTAATTTCTTTTAATTTAAGTTTCCATCACTTTTGTTATTAAATATCGCACATTGTGATAATAGAAGATCTGTCAAGAAAGGTGACATGTAAGAACCTAAATGCACATTTGCTGTATTAAAATAAATTATAGTGTAGATGCTATGAATAAAATCGAGTGTTTGAATGTCAGAGGTGGCTGAAGGAAAGGCGTGAAGATGTGAATAATGATGTAAGCAATGGGCAGACAAAAACAAAAAACAAAAAAAGAAAATATATTAATCTGGACTGAGTGCGGAACCTAGTGTGCTTCCCAGATCAAAGATGAAATGTCACTTGATCGGAGTAGGAAAACAGTGTGGCAGGTTTTAAAAAATATGCGGAAATAATATGTCTGAAATTCGATATTTTCTTACTAAGAAATTCATTAGAAAAATGGGTCATCCAATTTATTGACTCCACGGGATTTCCCAATATCGAAACAGTTACAGACATTAAGGACATCCGACAGCATGTTACTACATTACTGATGAGTATTCTGGAAAATGACTTCCAAGAATGTTTCCAGCAACGAAACCATCGACTCACAAAATGCTTCAAATGGAGAGGGCATCGTAGGTGACACAAGCGTTCACATTGAACAGGGGTAGAGGATTATGCCTTGTTCCCTGTTTAGGATATAGTTCACCAGTTCTTTCTTTCTTCCAATGCCATAATGATTCAACTGTGTTAAAATTTTGGTGATCCGACAATTCAGTGGCTGCGACTTTCCGTTATGAGAGCACCGGGTTGGGAGTTCGTTGCCTTTGTTCTTTGGTAGCGATTAGAGAGACTGCTCTGATCAACAGCCGCACGACATCGGGGTATTTGTAGGGTCATGTCACGCATGGGTTGGTGTCCCTGCATGTATTTCCGGTGGGCAAACCTTGAGGCCACATTACGTTCTAGTCTCAGTCACATTCTGTCTTGTTTGTATTACCATTGATGAGAGATAGTGATAATTGTTTGTCTTTTCTTTTTCTTCTCAAAACAAATCTTTAAACAAAAGTCACATACTCCCGTTAGCCTTTCTTTCTCCAATCTTGTTTTTCTGACTCCATGCTTTCCGGTTAACTTTGATTTTCAAAAATTTAAATGCAATGTCAATCGTTATCTACTATCTTCTTGATTACTCTTCTATTGTTATCGCTCCTTCATCATGTTTTCTGTTTTCTAATTCTTTTTACACCCAGTAACCCCTTGTGTATTAATGGTTTTACTGCCTTCCAGGAGCAAATCCGATATATATATATATATATATATATATATATATATATATATATATATATATATATATATATATATATTTTAGTTTGGTTTACGGCATTTTTTCTTCAAAAATATATCGTAGGTAATATTTTTTTCAAAAAAAATTATTGCTGGTAATATTTTTTTTAAATAGTATTTCTGGTAATATTTTTTTCAAAAAAATATTGCTGGTAATATTTTTACAAAGTATTTCTGGTATTAAAACCTATTTTACACTTTCATGGTGTTTTGACCCCACTTTAGGGGTTAGCTATTTACCCATAGCTGGGACCCTAACAGGTGCTACTACCCCGGGTCAAAGGTGGACCTGGGAACCCCAGCAATTAAGAGGTAGTTCTACGCTCCTCAAAACCTCCTGATCAGAGGCCTTGCTGTTGGTCGTAGTTTATCGCCTTACCCAGTTTATCTTTATACACAGTAAAGAGGCCGATATATATATATATATATATATATATATATATATATATATATATATATATATATATATATATATATTCAATGACTTCTCTAACTTGCATTTGATACTTTTTAAATGTTGTCATATTATTGGAGGGTATTATCGATTCAAAGATTTAGTGGACACTGTTAATATAGATCGACGAAAAACAATTTCCGTGAATATTAAACATAGCACTAAATCCTTCGCAATTTCCATCATTGTCAGCCCTCAGATCGCAAAGTCTTCGACAA
>CAHIKZ030001440.1:162500-167500 GCA_903632075.3 Acanthosepion pharaonis | reverse complement strand
TTTTATTTTTACAAAATAGTGCTCAATGTAAATTTACAGAGCATTAATATTATAAATTAATTGATTTAAAATATGTTTTTTTTCGCTACACAGTTCTAACCATGTTTCAAAAATGGAAGCTAAAAGCCCTGAATTTAATTTTGTGATTAAATTAAAGACATTAGTCCCATTTCATCCTCAAGCGAATTTTGGAGTAACTTTTAAAATTACTGGGTTTTAAATACACAGCTAAAACAAAATTCCTGTTTCCAAGGTTACAAATAAATCTATTTTTCTAGACAGGGGTAACTGGGTGTTCAATATGTCTATATTTTAATGTATCCATTATTGCTACGTTTTGGTAGTGGGAAGGGATGTATTTTTCAATGAAATCTAACATCCGTTAAAAGCATTGTCGTCTGGATATTTTTTTAAATTACATTGTTAACGGCTATTATTTTTTTGGCGGGAACAGTTTTTCTGTTCCCGCCAAAAAAATAATAGTTAGATTGAACAACAACAACCAGCCCCAAAAATTGAACAAATAGCTTTAATTAAAACCAAAACAAAACTGTTAAATACGTGATATAAACAATTTTTACTACATTAATAAATAAATAAATAAAATAAGAAACAAAAAAATAAAAAACGAGCAATATAATTTGACCCAAATAAATAAACAAAGCGACTTCCGGTAAAAAATAACCGCCATAATAGATTACCCACAATGCACCACTAACCCGGTATATATATAAATAGCCGAGATAAAATAACAGCATATATGGCCTGACGATTTATATATATATATATATATATATATATATATATATATATATATATATATATTAAACAGATATTGTTTAGATTAGTGTATATGAAATAGGATAAAGCTCTTATAGTTTATCAGTTTTTGTAATTAAAAGTTCAATATTGCGAAATAGTGGATAAGTAGCAAACAAGTAAAAAAATTTAATTTATCTTCCTGAATCAGCGTTTCGCAGAAATGGTATCCGTTCCTCTGAACTTTAGATAGTATAATATAATTGGAGTTTCTGTTGTTTTTAAACATCGTCAACAGTTTTTGATATTAATATTGTAAGGAGAGGCCCTATTAATTATTTCCCGTTTAATGATATTGAAGATGCTGTTTCTTTTTATCTATTTAGAAAGTACAATATTATTAATATGATTTTTTCTCTTTAAAATATTTTATGATGATGAAATCTTTATTTTAGAGTTTTACTATCAACCTCCCACCCACGAAGAGCGGATAGCATTTCTGCGAAGTACTGAGTTGGCAAGACACACTGATAAAAATAATCTTGCATGATCTATCTATCTATCTATCTATCTATCTATCTATCTATCGGAAATGGATGAAATTTTAATTTATATTGTTTAAAACATATTTTTTTATGGATATTCATATTGGAGTAGAATCTCTCTTTTTTAAATAGTATCCTTTATCCAAATACATCTATCGGGCCTGTCAGAAAAATATACGTCCTCTGGCATATATTTCTGAGAAGCTTTCTGGAATATTCGGGCCGGTATATGTAATTGGCTGAAAAAAACTGTTTAAAAAACAAAGCTTTTGCTCGACTATGAGTATCCATAAAAGAGGTTTAAACACAATAAATTTAAAATAATATATATATATATATATATATATATATATATATATATATATATATATATATATATATATATGTATGTATGTGTGTGTGTGTGTGTGTTGTATGTGTGTGCACGTCTCTGTGTGTGTGTGCGTAAATTTTCACATAGAATATATCTGTAAATATGAATAAAAATAAGAGGAAACCTTATCAAATACCTTGATAAAGTCATTTTTGCCTTGAAAAAGTCTCTCAGATGGCGAAACGCGTCGGGTAAGATAAATTTCCCTTTTATCTTTATTCACACACACACAAACACACACACACATACATATATATATATTTATATATATATATATATATATTTGTGTGTGTGTGTGTGTAAAGAAAGAGAAATGGAGAGAGGGAGGGAGGGAGAAATAAATAAATAGTTATATAGACGTGAATAGAGGCAAAAGAAAAACTTTTTTATTTACCAACGTGTTTCTTTCTCAGACTTTATCAAGATAATTGTAAGGATTTATAGTTTTTATCAAGGACTTTCCCTCTAAGTTATTTTCTCTTTTAACAAGTGTAGCAACTATATATATATATATATATATATATATATATATATATATATATATATATATATATATATATATATATATATATATCTGTAGAGAAGACAAATTGAATAAAAATAGACACTCGGAAAATGGTACTTTATCAAGGCAAGTGATGATAAACAAGATTTTTGTATTTCATGTAACTCGACAACATTTCGCTTTTGCTTATCATCACTTGCCTTGATAAAGTCGAATGAAGAAACGCGTCGGTAAGGACAAATTACTATTTTCCGAGTGTCTATTTCATTTAATGTGTCTTCTCTACAGATATATCCTGAGAACTTTCACACACACACACACACACACACACACACACACACACACACACACACACACACACACACACACACACACACAATAATATGTGGAAATATCTACTTTTGCCTGATGAAGCTCGCGTGGCCGGAAACGCGTGTAGAAAAATATGGAAAATAATGTATAATATATATTTTAAAATTCCGCATTATAACCAAAAACTTTTGCGGTTTCCCTCTTGTTTTTAAAATATACACTTTTCTCTCGTTGGAATATATATATATATATATAGTATTACACAACAAAATCCAAAATTACCTCATATGGGGGATAGACTATATTACTGTATTATTATATACTATATTACTACGATTCACTTGTATTATATACCAACTATATTTATATATATATATATATATATATATATATATATATATATATATATATATATATATATATATATATATATATATATATATATATATATATATATATATATATATATATATATATATATATATATATATATATATATATATATATATATATATATATATATATATATATATATATATATATATATATATATATATATATATATATATATATATATATAGTTTTTGTTGTTAAAACCGAAAAGATTACATGCGAATATATTTTTACAATATCTAAAATTGCCCGAGAAGATATTGAAGCGTTTTTAAAGTTTTCTTGGAGTCTTACACCCCTCCCCACAAAAAATAACTAATAATAGGAGGTAAAAATTGTTTTGAAAACAATCTATTTGCACATTTGGCAAACTCTTGTGTTTATTTCGGTGAATCATTTGTCTTGGGAAAAATACTGAACAGGCATAACACACCAAAAGTTATGTGAAAAAAAAAAAAAAAAAAAATAAAAAAAAAAAATGTCGGCAAGGCAGCTGAAGCTTCTAGAAATGGTTCTTGAAATACAAATCAGAACTCGAGTTCAAGAATCCAGACGCCAAACTTATATTTATGTAGGAGAAAACGAATGCATTTTAAATCGAGATAAAAAAGAAGTCAGAGAAATTACAATGTTTTGGTAAGTCGACTAGTAGTAAAGGAATTGGAAAACTTCACGATTGTTTTTGTAACGGAATCTCGAAGAAACAGAATTGAAACTTATTGATATTTATATAGAAATATATATTATATTGATGACATGATAAAACGTCTGTTCGAAAGTACAAGCAATGGCTGAAAAGGAAAGAGTTCTAAGTAATTCTTTTAGATATTTAGTAACTTTAGCTTATTCTGGCTCAAGGAAATAACATGGAATGAAGGGAGATAATATTGCGTCAATTTTTCAAGAGCGGTGGGCTGGCGTATTTTGAAATCTGAAAAATTAGTTTTGTCTACGCTTGAACAATGAACATTTACGATCATGGATAAAAACAACTGTTTAACCCAATAAAGAAAGTCTCGATATTTACGAAACTAAGCTTTGTCTCGCATAGGACCAGATGAAGGCAAATTGAAGTATAAAGATTGTGTTGTGTCAGTGGTTTATGTATCGAGTAGAGCAATAAAAACAGGAAAATCTTCTAATTACTTAAGATATTTACCAATTTTAGTTTCTCACAGCACAATGGTAAAATGGGGTTAACTTTAGGTAGAAATATTGTGTTGCTCCAGATTTAAATTAGAGACAGCTAGCTTGACATATAAATCAATTTTCGAAATACTCGTTTTAATATAGGTTCCAATACGGTCTATTGGTACCAGAAGCGGCAAGAAATTCGTAATTGTCTTAACCACTAAGCTTGCATGTTTTGGAATATATCATTCTAAAGAATTAAAGGATTTTATTTATTAATCCAACATATTTTTATTACTTCAAATGTTATTTTTAGGGGATACCCGTGTTTGAGTGGACGCTCTGATAATTTTTAAACAGTTTTTATTAAGACTAACGGCACGCGTACTCTGGAACACTTAAAAGAAAATGTGTCCTCCAGTAGAATTCGAACCTTTCTTTTTATTTCCGAGTACGCAGGCCAGTACACGAAATAAGTACCATGTAAAAATATACGAGGCGTCTACTTGAATACGGGCATACACGAAAACTAAGGCTTGGAAAAAATATGTTGGATTAAAAAATATAATCGATTAATTCTTTAGAAATTGCTTTCTTCACGTTTCTGATACGAAACCAAGCAGATACGTGTTTCCGGAAACTTTGAACGAGTGAGTGTGCTTTAAAGGAAAAGTAGATCTTTTTAAAATATACACTTTTCTCTCGTTGGAACAACTATAACCACTTCCCTATATATATATTATGCCATAGTACCTATTCTATTGTAATGGACTCTCCCATAGATAAATAGGAGTAGCAGTGGCAAGTCTGGCAGATTGGTGTTGAGCGCGTCAGTCGAGATTCGGACATTTGAAGTACCAACCATCACAACTAGATTGCTGCGCCATTGACTCTTATTTTCCAAGTTCCTAACGTTTTTGTACGTCGGACCTAATTTATGACGACTTATTAGAAATACAAGATTCCACTGTGAAAATACTCC
>CAHIKZ030001440.1:155000-160000 GCA_903632075.3 Acanthosepion pharaonis | reverse complement strand
GTAAAATAAGTTTCACAAGTCCAGTAGCTGTTATCGCTCTTTCCAGTACAAAACTGGAGTTTTCTTCCTAACCTTTAATTGAAGTAGGGTAGAATGCCAAATGCCTATTCCAGGTTCAGTTTCTTCTATATTAATGTTATAACTGTTCTGTATTTGAAGAGTTTAGTATTTACTAATTTTACATCCTGAATTTTGTGATGTATTCATGGTATATGCAATCATTATTTTAATTCTAATTCCAAATCATAGATTCTGTCTTATTTTGTAACATTTTTTAGGAAACGTGCCAACAAAGACGCTGTCAATGAAGTGTAAGTTTATGTTTATTTTGCCGACTTAATCTTAAAACTGAAGTTATTTTAAAAAAGTTTAAGGGAAGGAAACCGGTTTTATATCCCGAATGAACGGCCAATAATGACGTAAGATTAATGTCTTAGATAAAATTTTGAATATATTCAATTATAATTAAGTCATATATTATATAAAAATTAAATATTAAAAGAAAAGGGATCTTCCTCTGTTAGTATTGTGATTTGATTAAATTAAATTTTACATTTAGCCAATTCATCTGTAAAATGATGAGACTTTGTTGCCAATCTAATACTGTGCTTAAAATCATAAAGTCTAGGTACCATAGAAGAAAATATATTTATTGTATGAATAGTCCAAATACGACACAAGGCCAAAATGGCACATGGAGAACGGCTGGTTTGGTTTGGTTGTTTTGTTTTACGGCATATCAACTACAATGGGTCATTTAATGCCGACAACTTTTTTTTCCTGGTAATATTTTGTTTTGTCAAAATCTATTTCTAAAAGTAATATTTTGTTTTGTCAAAATCTATTTCTGGTAATATTTTTGTTTTGTCAAAAATCTATTTCTAATATTTTTTTTTTAAAAATATTTTTGTTTTTGTTTTGTCAAAAATCTATTTCTGGTAATATTTTTGTTTTGTCAAAAATCTATTTCTGGTAATATTTTTGTTTTGTCAAAAATCTATTTCTGGTAATATTTTTGTTTTGTCAAAAATCTATTTCTGGTAATATTTTTTCTTCAAAAATGTATAGTTGGTAATATTATTTTCAAAAACATATCGCTGGTAATATTTTTTTTTTCAAAAAAGTACTGCTGGTAATAGTTGTTTTTTTTTTCAAAAATTTATTTCTGGTAATTTTTTACAAAGTATTTCTGGTATTAAAACCTATTTTTACACTTTCATAATGCTTTTTACCTCAGTTTCGGGGTTAACTATTTGCCCATAGCTGCGACCCTAACAAGTGCTACCACCTTGGGTCAGGGTGGACCTGGGAACACCAGCAATTAAGAAGTGGTTCCATGCTCCTCAAAACCTCCTGATCAGAGGCCTTACTGTTTAACGTCTTACCCATGACGTGGATATAGTTTATCGTCATACCCAGGACGGTAGAACGGCTGGTCGTCACTAGTATCATTTATTGACCCATCCGTACATATTACCAAAAATTCCATTCACCAAAACATTACATTTATTCTTACGAGTTGCACCATAGTCACCAAAATATCTTATTTGCTCAATGAAATTCCTAATCTATAATTTATATTTAAAATTTCTGTTTACAATTTTTTCATGTACAATTTCTGGGGTAGGGGCAAAATACTAGACCCCAATGATTTTATAGAAATGAAAGAATTTGTACACAGTTAAACAAAATTATTTTAGTATTTGTCCACCCCTAAAGTCTGTGTCAGAAAATCTCTGTTACCTGGGCGAAACAAAGCAAGACTGGAAAAAAAAATATTACTCCGAAAATGTCTCCCACCCATCAGAGAACTGAGAAATCTGTTGCCTAATAGTCGGGTGGAAATGGGGTATAAAAAAAAAAACAAAAACAAGAATGAAGGAGATAAAAATAAACGGGCCTATACGTACCATAGAGGAAAGACATTTATTTTTGTAAAATATAAAAAAAATGTGGCACAAGACCAAAAAGGGGGGAGTTAACTCAGCCTCGAGAGACCTCACAGCAAAGCAAGGCTGAATTATATGCTTTTCCACCCAGTTTGAAACCTCATTAAAATCTAATGATCTTACGAGGCGTGAAGCATTTCAATATGAGGTTGTATTTTTAGTTAGTATCATTCGAACCTTTGTCGGAGTTGACTTTACCATCGGCAAAACTCGATATTTAAAGGAATTATTCCTGTTTCGTTAATTTGGATTTTGCCGTGGGATCGATATTCTAGATTGTAAAGGATTTATCAGTGTCAAGGCGACCGTGTTGTGTTCGATAAATCTCAACCATAAGGTTAAATAATAACGTTTTATTGGATTAGTTATTTCACTCGTCAATAATATAGTTTTATATTTCTGAAATGGTTATTCAGTTGATTTAAGTCTATTCAACGATTAACTAAATATTTTGATTATTTTTCTCGCTTGTCATTCGCCCACGATTTTCTCTATAAGCACAAGCAGACAACTTAGATGTATGGCGTTGTTGGTATTCAGATATTTTTTTGCATTGAATATTGATTGTAATGATTGTCTACTCAAAGCGGTTTAATTACAAGGTACCTTCAATTCAGTTGCGAATGTTTTGCAAGCCGTTGTCTATATTTGCTGTGTTTTTAGTTCCATCTTCCTTTCCGCTTACAGACAAGAATTTTTAGTTTTCGTTTTCTCTTTCATTTCAGTTCCATTTTCCTTTCTTCTTTTTATTCATTACCTTCTTTCCTGTACGCTTTTCTTTATTCGGTTCTTTTTACAATGTCGCTTTCTTTTTAACAAAAAATATATATTTTCCTCTCTCTTACAATCTTCTTCGTCTCACTTGTATTTTTTAATATTATTAAAAAAAAAAATAGTGTCTTCATGCGTTGCAAAGTTTCTCATTCTGCGGAAGTGGGAGGAACAAACAATAAGAAAGAAAAAAAAAGGTAGAAATAAAATTGCGTGGGAAATGGAAAAAGAGAAACCATTGCAGAGGCGAAACGAATACACGCTTTCCACTACAAACGTTAGCTAGCAATCTGTGTTGATGTTATTTATACAATCACATTGAAGTGGAGAAAAATTTAAATAATGTTAAATGCTTCTCGACTCAGAGCGAGCCGAGACCATGAAATCCATGTGCACATTTCTATTTGCATATGCGTGTACGTAGAATCATATATATATATAATGTTGGTTGGTTGATTTTGATTAGCAGTATATGAACATTTATGGGTAATATTATGCCAAAATCTAAATATTTTTAATGCAATTTTATGCCTAAAACTACAGATATCTTGTACATAAATTTAAATTTTCAGGGTAAACGTATATTTTGAGGTATATAGTTTGCAGGTGATAAAATGTATTGTTGGTAATTTAAAAAAAACGTATTGCTGATAATTTTACTGTAAAATTATTTTTATAGATTTAGTGTGGTGTTGATTGTCATTTTGTTATAAATTTGTATTGTTAGTCATTTTATCATGATCATTCTACTATAAAATATATTGTTGGTCATTTAGCGATAAAGTCGTATTGTTGGTCATTTTTATATAAAATCTATTGCTGGTCATTTTGCAATAAAATGTATTTACTGGTCATATTGCTATAAAGATGTATTGTTGGTCATTTTACAATAACTGGTAATAATTGTTACTATGTTTGGTAATAATTTTTTTATAAAAATATATTGCTGGTAATTTAACTGCAAAAATGTATCCTTTGTAATTCTTTTTATAAAAATGTATTGTCTGTATTTTTACGATAAAAAGCAGTTACTTAATAAAAGAAAATAATTTATTCAAAATGTTCTATTGAAATATTTCAATTTACGATTAAAACGACTAGAATTACTCATAAAGAAAATGATTTTCACTGAGATTTATGAAAACTGATGTCTTCGATAGAACCAAAATGGCGCTAGTTTCTGTAATATTGTCGTCAGTGTTCAGTGAAATTTCCGTTTCCTCTAGTGGACATCAAATGTCTAGAGAATTTAATTATTTTATTCATATATTTTCAAACTTTGAATAATCGACATTAAAACAATTATTTCACGACAATTTCATTTTGTCCGTTACCGTTGTCCATGTAATGAATACGTTGTTAACACGACTGTAAATATAATAGTTGTAAGAAATTCAATAATAATGTCCAGCTTGTGGAAATCGACTGATTTTCTGATCTAAATTAAGAATGTAATTATTAAGTAAGCACAAATCGCACCCAGACTTTATTTGACTAAATGAGATATTAAATGATACACTTTTGTTAGTGATCTTTTTATTTCAATCTGATTTTTTTTTTTTTTTTTTTTACTGTTCGGGTGTGTTATTTTTTATGCTGAAACTCAAATGATGATTATCCAATAAGATTTCACGAAACATGAAATATTTCTCGGTTTGTGCAATCTGTGTTCCGATTGGCTAAGCCTTCGATCGCCAGGTTTTATACATCTAAGGCTGCTGTACTCTGCTATAACAGTTGTCTTTCATTTTGGAGAAATATAGCATTCAGCTATAGAGAATTCAGACTTTGATAAGCAGACGCTTCTCTGTAGCTGAATGGTGCAGCACGTCAGGTAAAATGGCGGTTTCCGTACAGGAATACAAGTTCGATTCCTGCTGGAGAATGCATATTTTCGACAAAATTTCTCGAACATTCAGGCCAGTAAATGCAATTAATAATGTTTAAATTAAAAACAGACCATTTACTGGAATAAATTGTATCTATAAAATAACATATAAACAGTATATATATATATATATATATATATATATATATATATATATATATATATATATATATATATATATATATTTGTGTGTGTATGTGTGTGTGTGTCTGTGTGTATTTAGGCATCAATCCTTCTTTCATGCACATTTCATTGAATACAACATAGACAAGGTGCTTTGATTTGTTTGTTTTTTAATACAATTTCTCATGTGATCTAATAATTTTTTTCTTTTCGGATGATGGATTACATAAAAACTGTCCGATTGTTTTTTTTTAATCCGAACGCTTTCG
>CAHIKZ030001440.1:112500-150000 GCA_903632075.3 Acanthosepion pharaonis | reverse complement strand
ATCAGAAAATCAGGAAAACTTTTGGTTTTTACACCAGTGGTTGCAATTTGGCCTGTTACCACGTGAGCTTGCGGTCACCAAAGCGTGCAACATTTTATTTGACTGAATTCGTTTGAATAATTTTCAAGTATCATAATAATTAAAGCGAGAGAATTCTATGAGAACTACACTGATGGTAATGATCATCAAGAGAATTCACCCCTTAAATTTGACTTTCCAGGTCATTGTCAGCCAAATTCACGATTAAAATTCATGTTATGTCGGTTTTCAAAGAAGAGGAATAATTTCTACTAGTTTTAACCCGTGAAAAGATTTCACGGTTTTGCTATTAGATTTTTCTGATGAATCATAATTGTTAAATTAATGATTGACTAAGCTCCTTACGAATTCTGCAATTATAATTATCAGTGGAAAAATATTCGAGCTTAACAACTTTAACAAAATATTGTAATAACGATATCATAAATAGGAATGCAGGTAATTATTTAAAGTAATAAAAAAGTTTAAATGAATAGATTAAAAATACTGTTCTCCCATTTAACTGAAGAAGACTTTAAATATAGCGTCGCTTAGATGTGGCACAAGTCCGAAGTATATCGGGTAACCAGTAAGGATTGAACTCACTATTCAGTCGTAATTGTTCTAGCGAGACAAGCTTGCTAACCATTACACCGCCGCGCGATGCCCAGAAGACTTTAAACATATGAGTGTGTTACACACTCCTCTTTCTTTCTTTCTTTCTTTCTTTCTTTCTTTCTTTCTTTGCAATCAAAACGGAATAATCCATTATTTATGATGTATTGGCAGGCCATAATATTCGTGTTAGCTAACTCAATGGATCCCAAACTTTTTTTTTTAGCTCATGGCTCACTTTATTGAACCCATGTTTTTTCTGTGGCCAATGACATTATTATAGCGTAAAAATCGACTTCCATTTTGTGGCCCATAAGCTGTGACCCATATATTAACCTAGTGGCACAGTAAAAATTATGAAATTCCTGTGGCCCATTTGAAATTATCCACGTGGCCATAGATTGAGAAACACTAAACAAACGAAGTAAGGGACGAAAGAACAAAGAGAATTATAAAAGAATGTCATGTCTCGAGTTGGTCTCGTTTGATGGTTCGTCACAACTGAAAGAAAAGATTCAAAGTGGGCAAGACTTGGATTCGACTGGAATTCGAACTCGGCTTTTCAATTCCTCAAACCGAGCCGCTATCCATTACTCCACCATTGACAAATTAAAGATTTTTTAAGAGGAATTACAAAGAAACTGTTGCTAAAAAAAAAAAATGAAGTTTTTTTTTATAATGAGGAAGCAATTAAACAGAAATGACGAACATTAACTATACACCCTCAGTTTGAATATACACACACCAATCCGTTCTAACCACCAGACTGACAGGCGATGTTTGCACACTTTTTGTATCAATGGCTCTCCACAACTTCCTATCTTTTGTAGGTCTTAGCAATGGTTGTCTTTTTGCTATCTCTGTTCTATCAACAATTTACACTAGCTCCTCATCCCCCTCCATCCTCCTCCTCCTTCATCTTGCGCCATATCACTTCAGGACGTAGACGATCATGGCTCCCAACAGTTTCTTATCCTTTGCAGGTCTTAGCAGTGTTTGTCTTTTTGCTATCTTTGGCTGCACCTCCCAAAACTATATCCGAACAGAGATTGACAGCTGTTCTCTCCTATGACTTAACCCTAACATCTCAGTGATGGAAAAACTGGATGGCTACATTCAATGCTTCGAAAACCAAACATTTCATCGTCGCCGATCGAACCCTGAACTATCACCGATCACCATGAGTGGATTTTCCCTCAAAGAGGCCCTTTGTTTTGAGCGCCTATTGGGGTTTAAACTCAGCCCAGACTTCAAGTGGAGCTCGTACGATTCATCATGGGGTTTAAACTCAGCCCAGACTTCAAGTGGAGCTCGTACGATTCATCATTAAATGGAAAAATAGTCAGTTCCCTGTACCACTCCAATAAGTAGCTGACTCCCCATGCTATCGTCTATATTTACGAGAGACAGATCAGGCCGAAAATGGAGTACTGTTGTCACATATATACAGAAGCTGAACATTAACCACTTATCAATCTCGATAGAGTACCAAAGCTTTTTTTGTGTCCTTGTGGGTGACAAATTAATTCCCCCCCATAAACCCCTCTCTCACAGATGAGATGTCGCACTCCTCTCGCTGCTCAATTGCTATTTCCATGGAAAGTGTTCAGGCGAACTACATTTCTTATTTTCACCAGTTCTAACCTTTACAGCTAAGACCCGCCATGCTACGTACATTGCAGCGAACTACCTTCATTCTCTTCGTGAGATGTATGATCCACTTGAGTAGCTTCTTCCTACTGACTGCTGTTTTGTGGAACCGACTTGCAAGGTGTTGCTTCCCGATCGCTAAAATCTTAATCTGCCCAAGTCCAGGATTAACCGTTATCTTCCCCTATATATCAGGATAAACTGTGCCTCTTACATCGTAACCCTCTAGCTTGAGTGGCTCCATGGCCTTGTACATGGTGAAGATCACTGTAAAAAAAAATCTCTGTTCTGCCAACCATTTACACAACCTCATTCTTCTGTACGCTGCGTCTCTTCAGGGCGTAGGCAATCTTAGCAATGTTTGTCATTTTTACTATCCCTCCCAGTCCTTGTTCTGTCACCCATTTACACAAGCTCCTAAGGTAGGTTACGCCATGTTTTCGCTCCTTTTACCTTCAGTTTACCTTGTAAGTTTAAAATTTTCCAAACACTCCTTCCGCATTTTGTGTCCCAGACAAATTTAAACTTTCTGTTTCTAAGTGTTCCTTTTTGTTTCCGTTTTCCTTAAAACTGTCTCATTACTCACATGTTCCATCTATGGTATTCCCAGCATACTTCTGTCGGACTATGTCTTTATTGCCTCAAGTCTCTTCTTTACCTGTGAAGAAATTGTCCAACATTCATAGCCATATAGGAGGACTGATATCACATTTCGCATTTCGGCATTTTTCTTTGAGAAACCTACGCAAAGTGTTTGATTTATTTGAAACCGAATATATTTTCCCCGTTCTTTGTTAAGTTTTCTTAGCCACAAATGTAGCGGCGAAGAAGAGTTTTAAAAATTAATTTTTATAAGTTTTCATGCTATATTGAACTCAAATGCATTGAGAACTAACGTATTCAATAAAATAATAAATACTGCCCAACAACAAAGCAACATAGATAATGTATAACGACTTGCAATCTACCTTGAGATTAGATATTTGTGAACGGTTTTCGATGCGTGAGATACGAAGTTCAGAGAATATCAATATAGTTTTTTCTTTTCTTCGCGCAAAGATTTTCGCTTTCATGGACGCAAAGCGAAGCGTAATCCATTTCACAGTGGAAACGAAAAAGAAAAAGGATGAGTTGAATCGAAAAAAAAAATTATAACTTCTTTTTTCTTTCATTTTTGATAGACTTTATTAAAATTATTTTTAACTGTGACTTTTGCAATATTCCCAAAATCTTTGCTATACAAAAATCAAAATGATTCTTACGGTGTTTGAAAGAGAAAACTTGGACGTGGTGTAATGGTTAACAAGCTTATCTCATTAGATCATTTACAACTGAAAAGTGCGTTCGGTCCTCACTAGGAGCCCCGTACTTTCAGCCTTATGCCAGATCTAAGCTGTGCTTAGAAAACACCGTATGGCGTTGGAAAAGCGTAGTTATTAATATTCATCCTATAAGATTTTATAAGCAAGAAGATGAATTGTAAATAATTAAACTTTGGTAAATTGTGGGTTTATGTTTCTTATACGAGGGTGGTCTGAAAAAGCTGACTATGAAGGAATGAGATATTCACTAACCACCCCACGCGGCCGGATGTGGCACAAGGCCGGGTTTATTGTGTGGTATCCGAGCCCGTAGGCTTGGCCAAAAATTCCCCATAGACCACGTAAAAACGGAGTCGGGTAGCTGTCTCCCGAGACGAGACTCTGCCCTTCGACATAGCCTCGTCTGGGAATCCTCTCTGTCCGGAGGCAGAGAGTTTGACCAGCACACTTCCGAAGTAACCCGGATAGGGATCTATGAAGGAGTGATGCTAGAACTGCGAAATCTTAACTATTTTTAATTAATAACTGCATTATTTCTTTCCAGGTAAACTTATACCTGACTGATCAAAGAAGCGTCTCCCTTCTGTTGGTAAAAAAATAAAATCAACAACAGCATATATGATGCCACCATCACTGCGATATTGATTCTCACTGTTTTTTCCTGTTGGGGAACTGATGATAGTCAAATCAGTAGAATGGGAAGGGTGATCAACCAGTTCAAAGTCACTCTCCCGCACAGCAGCCATTGAAACCGAGGATTTATGTGCCAGAGAATTGTCCTGATGAAACAATACCCCTTTTGTCCGTTTTCTGGGCGTTTGGCCTTGATAACCTTTCGTATCTGTCTCCGGATGTTGGCATAGTACTCTCCATTGATGGTGTGGCCCTTTTGAAGATAGTCAATAAACACAACGCCTTTTGCATCCTAAAATATTGAAGCCATTACCTTCCCTGCAGATGGAATGACATGAACCTCTTTGAATCAGATGAGAAAGGGTGTTTCCACTGCATTGATTCTCTCTTTGGTTATGGATCAAAGTGATGAACGCAATACTCCTCATATAAGTATAATTTATAAATAAGAAAATGGCTTATAAATGATTAAACTTTGATTAATGACAAATCGTGAATTTGTGCTTCTTATAATACATAGGGTCCGCATATCCTTACCGGATTCGTATTGAAAGAGTCGAAATGGAACAATTGACGAGCTGCATCGCAAAAGCTATGGTTACAAATAAGACATTAATGAAGGTAACAATTTAGAATCGGTCTTAATAGGTCAACATTAATGCAACGACTGAATTGGCAGCATCAAGGCCAGTAACTGCGATGTCTGTTAGTACTTTCAGTAGATTTATACACCAATTCTATTGAGCGCGTACTGTAGCCTGATTGCTAATAAGATTGCTAATTGTTCGGACTATCCTCCTCATCTTTGTTGCCATATTCATCCCAACGTTTCGGCCATTGTACGCCCCGGCCTTTTTCAGGTGGTTGGAATGTCGAACTGAACCCTTTATATATTTCGCTTGCTGGTGTAGACTGTTCTAGTTCCACATTTCTGTCTTGATGGATGTCCCCTGTTTTCATCGTTATCTCACAGTGGATAAACGATTTAAAATATATTAAGATTACAGGACCCAAAGAGTGTGAGTTCAATACCTGCCTATAAGTAGTGGTAAGTCAACGGACTACAGGGAGTCTAACTGGGATCTGTTGAGTACGACTCATACTTATGCGGGATCTACTGATCATTCAATAGCAGCACTCACTACTGGATTGACTTGCGACGATCGTACGCATAACTGTTACCTTATTTCATATTGTACTGATTTTACAATAAATCTTTACTTATTTTATCCACCGTGTTTGTCAAGTATATATTCCTGTTAGCATATAACATGAACAAAGCCTGGTAAAATAAGGTATTTGCTTACATGACAATTTATTCAACTGTTACTCTATGATTGAGTTTGAAAAGTTATTTCAGGGGAAATAATTACATTCTACAGTCGCGTATATTTTTTAAAATCGTTGTTTTCTGTTAAAGATGGAAGAGTCATTTCAAGGGGAATAACTCTCGTTCCCCCAGTGACTACACATAACAAATATTACGAGTGTCAGACGATGCTGCATATGTAGCTGAGTACGCGTACAACACCACGATGCGTGCACTGGTTTTTCAGTGTTAATTTATACAACATGTGTACAATGAAGCAAGTATGGAGAAAAGCAAGGGATTGTTGAGTGGAAAAAATAATAAAACTTTGGGATAAAAGGCATTAAGCGCGTAATTAAGCAATAGTAAAAGCTAGAAAAGTAATGTTAATAAGAAACATAACAAAAGTTATGTTATTGAGATTTTGTAAATTAATTGACTAGCTTCAATCTAAATACTAAAAGAACGATTGGAAAATAAAGCAGATATTGTTGTGAGGTGTTCCCAAAAGACTAATAATCGAGGCATGGTGTGGGTTGCCAACAAACCTTACTGGGTCCCATGTTCCAAATATTTTGTCGCTAGAAATGAAAGAGAACATTAGAAAATCGATTACGTTGCAAATGGCCGTCGGGGATGAACGTTAAGTATGTGCACATTTTAGGATTTGTATGAATTGCAAGGAAAAGAAATGTTTTGTGATTGAACAATAATACAATAGATAACTCTGCCAATATAAAAACAAAGCTCATTGTTGTTTGCGCCTATTGAAGAATAACAGGTAGGTAGGCATATCTATCTATCTATCTATCTATCTATCTATCTATCTATCTATCTATCTAAGTCTTTCTCTCTCTCTCTCTCTCTATCTATCTGTCTTTCTCTCTCTCACTCTATCTATCTAGGTCTTTCTCTCTCTCTCTCTCTCTATCTATCTATCTATCTAAGTTTTTCTCTCTCTCTCTCTATGTCTTTCTCTCTCCCTCTCTCTATCTATCTGTCTTGATTTTCCCCTCTCTCTCTCTCTCTATTTAAGTCTCTCTCTCTCTCTATCTATCTATCTATCTATCTATCTATCTATCTATAAATAAGCTCCCTCTCTCTCTCTGTCTAAGTTTTTCTCTCTCTCTCTTCTATCTTTGTTTTCAATTTCTCTCTCTCTAAACTTTTTTCTCTCCCTCTCTCTAAACTATTTATTCCTTTCTCTTTCTCAATCTCTCTTTCTCTCTCTCCCTCTTACTCTATCTATCTATTTATCTATCTATCTATCTATCTATCTATCTATCCCCACATTAAATTCATTACTACGACAAGCATAGTTGGAGACGAATCTCCAACTCTAGGATATCTAAGTCTCTCTCTCTCTCTCTCTCTATATCTATCTATCTATCTATCTATCTATCTATCTAAGTCTTTCTCCCTCTCTCTCTCTGTCTATCTATCTATTTATCTATCTATAAACGCAAATTTCCCGAAACATTCATAACTGTCCAGTTTCGTAACAAACCAATTATTAAAGAAATGAAGGATTTATATTTATTAATTCGACATATTTTATTATTTAAAGCCACTATTCAACCATTCTCGTGCTTCGACGCACTTCGTGGCCGAGACGGTTAAATCTCGTCGCATCTAATGACGTTTCTTCCTGCCAAGGGGGACGCAGTTTCGAATCCTGTCGGGTAGCGCATATTTTCTTTAATAACTGTTGTAACCGAGGGAAGGTTACTGAATAGAATAATCAAACGAAGGTTGGTAATGAACGATAATACTTAGGACAAGAACAACACATATAAGATTAGACAGCGGTGGGTAGAAGTAGAAATAGTAGTCAACTGCTAGGAGTCAAGTAAATTCCACAATGAATCACCAATTGCAGGATATCTACCAACCGCCCCACGCGGTTAGATGTGGCACTAGGTTGAATTTAATGTTCTCGAGCCTGTAGGCTCGGCCAAAAATTCCAATGTAGATATATATAAAACAGGATCGAGTAGCTGTTTCCGACATAGCCTCGTCTGAGATCCTCTCTGGCAGGAATTTAATCTTTGACCAGTAGAGCTAAGACTGTCTACTAACCGCCCCACACGGTTAGATGCGGCATTTGGTCAATTTAACGTGGGGGTGTCAAATCGTAGTCTTGGCCAAAAATTTCCGTTAAAATTTATATCCCCATAGCTGTTTCGAGACAAGACTTTACCCTTCAACATAGCCTCGTCTCGGGATCCTCTCTGCTCGAAGGCAGAATTTCGAAGTTTTTACAGTTGGAGACGAATCTCAACTCTAGGATATATAACATCCGCCCACGCGGTCAGATGTATATATAATTTCGATTTTAATATAAATATATCCGAGCCCCGTAGGCTCGGCCCCAAAAAACCGTAAATAAATGTTTGAATATCGGGGGTCAGGTAGCTGTTTCCCGGACGAGACTCTGCCCTTCGTCATAGAATCATCTGATTTATCTCTGCCTAGAGGCAAAAAGTTTCTTTTAATTACCTCTGGAGAATCTCCAGCTATAGACCATCATACAATATTCACTACTATATTTATAAGAATGCAGGCATACCCATTATCATCCCTAGGTATGCTAAAAACAAGACATTTTTATAACATTAAAAAATGTAACGAAAATAAATAAATATACTGTTTTAATAAGTGAACGGAGCCTACTCAAATAGGGGTATCCGCTAAAAATAACGTTTAAGTAATAACATCAGTCGGATTAGTAAATAAAAAAATCACTTATCTAAAAATGACACACTTATACATATATATGTGTGTGTGTTATAGCTATAAACGTTATTTAGATTTAGTGGGAAATTTCCCTGTTTTTCTTTGACACCGTAATTGACATCTATGGGTTTTGTCAATCGAAATTCTTAATAAAAGGAATGTATTTCTCGGTAAGGATTGGACCTGAGATTCTGCTATGTTTGAGAAAGCAGCTATACGCGAGGCATGTTTTAGACCGCTTACCTATGAAAGTAAATCTGAATTGCATTTTGTAAGTAAAGCACATCTGTCTTTGGAAATTTTCTTTGAAGCCTACATCTGCTAGAGATTTTTCGTACAAAGAAACATAAACATTTTCTAAGGAATTAATCGATTATTTATAATCAGACAATATTTCTTATTGCAATAAACGTTATAAAAGGTGTTCCAATAACTTTTAAATATAAATTAAGTTTAAGCGCCTAATGAATTTTTTCTTTCAGATATGGCGGACATTTGGGCGATATTATTTTTCCCACATAATTGCTACGACTTAAATAACATGATCCAATAGTAAATTTTCACCAATAATACTGATTTATTTACTGCTGACTTTGATCCGTCTTAATGAAACACCCTTTATATAGTGGATACCCGTGTTTGAGTAGACCTCTGTGTTTTTATCTTATTTGTTTTTTGTATGAGCCTAAATTCCAGATAACTCAGTGGCATTCACTTTCGCACTAATGCCCGTGTGGAAGATATGAATCAGTACCTTCCATTCTCATGTTATTGCTTAAGGTCAATATCAATTTAATAATACACTGATAATATATCCATAAGATATAATAAATATATCCTATAAGTATATCCTTCTTCTGTATTTATCAAATAGAAAATCGACAGAGAGAGAAGAAGAGATTCTCAATGTATTTATTATAACAGAGCCGATGAAGATTGGCGTTGTTATAATGTATCTGAAATAGTCTATACTAAATAAGGCAAATTTTAAAATTTTTGAAAAGTGTATATATATATATATATATATATATATATATATGATTATATATATATATATATATATATATATATATATATATATATATATATATATATATATATATTTATATATATGTATATATATAAGTACTATATATATATATATATATATATATATATATATATATATATATATATATATATATATATATATATGTTTTCATTAAAAACGACAGACAAACAAAAGTTTTTATTTAATTTTTCTTGTGTTCTAACAAGAGCTTTCTTTTCTGGACAAAGGGTGTGTAAGAACTGTCCAAATGTTTTATATTTCCGAGCGCTTTCGGCTATACCTTTAACCATTATCAAGGATGATTCGATTTTTTCAGCTTAATTGAGTGTGTGTTTCTGTGTATGTCTTAGTGTGTGGTAGGGATGTTTTTAATTTCCGAATACGGTTAGCACATTGTGGCTTTGTTCGTAGTTAATATTGTTAAGAGTTGGCTTTTTTCTTTTTTATTATTAAAGCTTCCATTATTTTTAGTCTTTTTTTTACAGGTGGATGCAGTTAATATATTTGTGTTTTTCTACTAGTATGTTCCTAATGGAGTCTGGTAAATTTGTGTGTGTGAAAAATTAAATGGGTTCTAATGGAGCTGTGATCAGATAGTGTAACGTTAGTCGTCTATGACGTAATATGTAACGTAAGACGATATATATATATATTTCACACAAAAGTTAATGGTCAGATAGTTGAATTAGACCAGGAAAACAATTAAAAATAACAATACAATATGATAAGATAAAAATTTAACATTTAGAGCTTTAAAAATAGGAAATTTTTAAGATCATTATGATTCCGTTGTCTTGATTTTGACTTTTCGGTATCTTCTTGAAAGGTTGAAACCAAGTTAGTGGAATCGGTTGAATTCCTGACTTTTATTTTTATTTTAAAAATACTGGCGTTCGTTTAACTGCTGTAGTGGGCTATTCCATTAATAATTAGTAAATACAGTTTTAATTTAATAACAAATTTGTTTAACCGCTAGAAATTAATACAGAATTTTAAAAGTTTATCAATTATTCTTATCAAAATTTAATAAAAATAAAAACAATTCTTGTAAAAATTTATCAAAACGTTTTTGTTTCTTAAAACAACAGTGGACATAATATATTTTATCCATAAAAGCAATTAAAAGATTTTCTAATTAGAAAAGCTTTTAATTTTCTTAAGAAAAATTTTGAAAAAATATCTTTTATTTTTTTCTTTTATCATTCAGGACCTATTTTCTACACCTCGAGTTCTGTTTCGCCAAAAACATTTTATGATTTAAATTCTCCGAGCACGTGCCTTTATAATTGATATAGACATTAAACGACACACACACACACACACACACACACACACACACACACACACACACACACACACACACACACACACACAAACAATTTCTTGACATTTCATGAAAATTAAGTGAGTCGGGTGTAACAGATGTAAAAAAGTTTTGCAAAGATTTTATAACATTTAACTTTTCAAAAATAATGTTATTTAGTTTTAAATAAATCTTGAATGTGTCATTAAAATCCGAATTATCTAAATTTTGCAAGAATTTCAAAATCAATATATTTTTCATTGCAAAAAATGGTCTCAAATTTCTCGTGTAAATTTAGACAAGATTTTAAACCAAAGTTTCCCAAATAAATCCTCTGATAGTCTATTTTAGTAATAATAAAAAAAGATTATGAGGATAAATAATTTTTATTATGTTTTGGGCATTTTTGTGTCATGTCCTTTTGTCACGAACTTTTGGATGTACCTACTTTTGAGTCACACGTTATCTATTTTTCTATGAATCTATGTTTTTCTCTGTATGCGAATTACGTAAAAAAATGGCTGTCCACTCGTATTCGAGGATACCCGTCTACTAGGGCGGCTAGCAAATCCCTATTGCAGACGCTCGCTCAGGTAATTTTGTGTTTGTTCAACACCCACAGAGCCCACCTTTGGCTCATACTGCCACTATGCTTAACTACAGTATCTGGGAGAGAGCGTGTTATCTAGCGTGATCAACAATCTGAACAACGCCAGCACACTCAGACCCTCGGTCACGATGACTTTTGACTTCGTGCTAGCACAGCTGTCGACGACCTCCAAAAGTTCAGTCTACCCAATTTCATTCACAAGACTTGGGTCAACCCGGGGTATGGTTTTCTTGCACATTCTAAAGGTGCCACACGATGGGATCGCTTCCTTCCACACCGATAACATCAGGGAGTCTCCTTCTTGACAATCAACAGTGATGAGATTCGAACTCGGGTCTCATGGGCAGAAAGCGAACGTAATTACATACTCACCTGTGTACGTACATAAGACTGTACGTACGTATATATGAAATATAGCCAATCTCAATTCAAATAGAACCAAACACGTTCGACGACTAATGACATTTCTTTTTTTGTTGTGTAAAGTCCAGTCAATGCTAGTTTCTGTTCATTTTCAACAGATGGCGAAATGTATATTAAATTTTTTTCTCTTTTAATTTAATATCTTCTTCTTCTTCTTCTTCTTCTTCTTGTTTGTGTCGTGTCCCTTCAGGACGTTGGCGATCATGGCTCTCCACAATTTCTTGCCTTTTGTAGATCTTAATGAATTTTGTCCTTTTGCTATCTTTCCTAAAATTGTTTCGCCATTTATTCACGGAAGCTTGCCAGGAAGGTTATACGTTGTTTTCCTCTGTCCTTCTGTTTTTCAATCTGTCACGTGAGTGTCAAATTTTCCAAGCCCTCTTTCCTCATTATTTACCATAGAAATTTCAACTCTCTTACTGCTATTAAGTATAAGTTTCTTTTTTGTCTTTATTTTCTCTAAAATTTCGTTGTTGCTCACATGTTCAGTTCATGTTATTCACAGCATCCTTCTGTAGAACCACATATTTGTTGCTTCAAGTATCTTCATCTGTGCGGAAATTTTCCAGCATTCACTGCCATATGAGAGGATTGATATTACGTGATATTCAGTAGTATTTTCTTTGTTTCCAACGAAATGTTTCAGTTTCATAATATCTTGCTTAGCACTACTTTACTCAACAAGATAATATTTTAATAGAATAAAGAAACCTAATGAAATTGTCATAATTTATAAATAACTGTCGACTGTTCGCAATTTATTAAAATTCATAAAAGTACCCGTAAACATGGCCGAAATATTTCGAAACGTTTTATAGTTTTGTGACGTCAAAATAATAAGAAATTATAAAATTTACCAAGGTATATCGGATGTGGCACATGGCCGAAAGAATTATCGACAGTTTTTTTCGAACTCACTATTTAGTCGTAATTGTTCTAAAAGACAAGCTTGCCAACCATTACACCACCTCGAGGTGCCCACGTGATTCTCTAAGCCAGGCTTACATGTGGCACAGGGCCGATAGTATGGGGCATCCAGTGAGGATCGAACTCACTACTCGGTTGTAATTAATCTAGCAAGACAACCCTGCTAACCATCACACCACGTTAAAATTTTCCCAAAAAAAAAAAACAAAAATAAAATATCTAGCTAGTAGCGTCTTCCATTTTCGCTTGGTGACAAAAAAAAAAAAAAAAAATACAATAGAAAAAATGATTACAATTTATAATGTATAAAATACGAGAAGGGAAACAAATAGATTTTCTTTTGACGCAGGCAAAGCAAAAATGATTTACTCGAAACTTATTTGTATTTAATGAAATCTCAGAGAAGACATATTAGAATTTTTTTTAGTCTTTTTTGCTTCTTTGACTAAAATCTTCAATCACTGTGAGTGTATTACTCTTTGACGCCAGTGATTTGTAGATTCTTGAAGACTCACAGACAAATGCGAGTGGAAACCGGTGATTATGTTTTAATCCATTTTCTTGTCATTCGCTCTTCAAATTAAAAAAAAAAAGGTATATATATATATATATATATATATATATATATATATTTATATATATATATATATATATATATATATCTTCAGGGTAAATTTAAAACCCTGAAGATCCGTTTAGGTGAATCCTAGGTAGGTTGTTCCTGGCTCTTTAAGATTTATTTCATTTATGCCTTTTTACTTTTTGTATTGGGCACTTTACGTTTAAATTGTTTTTTTTTTGGACTAAATTTTTCATAATACTGGACGATTTATTTCGAAATGTTTGGATGTTTCTATATCTTTCTTTTTTTTTCAATTTTTTCCTTTCAGTACCAATTTGTTTTGATAGACTTTTGTGTTATTTTCAAATTTTTCACCTTGTTTCATTTTTTCTATATATATTATTATAAATATTTTTATAATATATATATATATATATATATATATATATATAAATATATTTTAAATATCAAGAGGGAAAAATATGACAAAATGGAAAAAAAAAATTTTCAATAAACGCGTTTCGTCCTTTCCGAAATTCATTCGCCTAAAGTGCAATGATGCGTTTTACCATAATTAATTCTAATTAAAAGAAAAATAATCTAAAGCGAAAATATGTCGGAATTAACTCCTCCTTAATTGTCCAAATATTTCACTTAGGGCGCGCTTCTCTTTTAACTATAAATACTGGGTGATTACTTTTCTCGTTCTCTTTCTAAAGATGCATTTCAAGGACACATTTAAAAATGTGATCTCTCGCAGAGATCCGCGTTTTCGTCCACTTGAATTAAATGCCATAAAACACACGGGTTATAGGTTATGGAACTTTCACCAAAATACAAACCGATTTATGTTCACACACAAACACAAATGTTAATGTCTTTGTCCACTGTAAAGTTCGTTGTTTAAATATCATAAAACATATATATATATATATATATATATATATATATATATATATATATATATATATATATATATATTTTCAAATTTTTAGTTTTCTTTACATCTTCAAATGGACTCAACTTGAGTCCTTTATGTTCTTGTAGTTGGAACTTCTTCTAGCAGGAATAAACAGCACGTGTTCCTAATTCAAAAACACATAACCTCACAGTCCTCTACAAATGTATATAAAGTGCCTTATTTGTTAGATTATCAATATTTTGAACTTTTGTATATATAATATATATAAGCTATGTAAATATATTTTGTACTCTATGTCATTTTTATAATCCAAGATAATTGCATGTAAAATGAGTCCCATCATTATGGGATACACCGTATGTGTGTGTGTATATATATATATATATATATATAAATATATATATGTATGAAGAAAAATTTGGGAAAAACAAACCAAAAATCCTTAAATGCAATTATGTTGTTTAAAATGAATGAAATGTCGACGTCTGACGTTTCGGTTTTAATAAACCCTTTTCAAGACAATATTCATTAAAATACAATTCAGTTCAATTTGACAAAGACGATGGACATAAAAACAAAGTCTTATCCAAAAGATAACTGAAAATTTTTAAAATTGTCATTTTTCCATATTGTCCTGAAGAAGACTTATTTTTATAAACGTCAGACGTCGACATTTCATTCATTTTAAACAACATAATTGCATTTAAGGATTTTTGTTTGTTTTTTCCAAATTTTTCTTCATTCTGTCGGATCTATATCCATTTACATTTGCTTATAACACACACATTTGGTTTACACACACACACAAAATTACATATATATATATATATATATATATATATATATATATATATATCAAATATTTTTTATAAACATACACACAACGCTTTCCAAGATTTTATGCAAACATTGAAAATTAATATAATTTTCAAGTTAAAAATTGGAAAATTATATGGGTATTATTTTCTTATTACTGCTTGAATTTCTGTGGTAAGGAGAGATCATTAGTTACGTTATTTACAGCAGGGGCCATCATTGTTGTTATTATCCCAACATTTAGGCCGTTGTGCCCTTCGGCCTTTTTTAGCTGTCTGTCGATCCGCGTAACTTTCAGAAAATTACGAACTGAGCATCGTATTTAATCCACGTGACTATATTTTTCTCGTACCACTGTCTCTGTTTAAGGGAGATAACTCCTCTTGTTCCTATGATTTTTAGTACTATTCAGGTATATTCAGGTGTGGCTCGCCTCGGCATTTCGACTACTGATTTCTGCGATTCCCGGACCAATAATAGCCGAGAAGATTAAAACTTTGGTTCGTTAATTTGGTGGTATAGATATTGTAAGTTCATTCTTTGGGTTATTATTTCGACTGTAAATAATTGTATACTTAGGCAACCAGTTTTCATTCAGGCATATTTGATTCAATCCCACAGACAAGGAATGTTTTGCTTACGTCAGTTAAATAGGTGAATAGAATCTACAAAACGTTCCATCATTTTTTTTACTGTACTCTTTCTAATCGTTTAGGCATTTTTCCAGATCGTAAACTCAACAAAATTGGTGCAAACATTAGGTATTAAAATTAGGCATTAAATTCGGAATTAAGTTATGTATTAAAATTTAAATTAGGAATTATAATTGTATATAAAATTAGGTATTAAAATGACATATTAAATTAGGTATTAAAAAGATGAATTAAATTGTGTATTAAAATTATATATTAAATTAGGAATTAAAATAATGTATTAAATTAGGTATTACAATTTAAATAAGTTATTAAAACGATGTATTAAATTGGGTATTAAATGATGTTATTAATTAGGTATGAAAATGTTGTATTAAATTATGTATTAAAATGATGTATTAAATTTGGTACTAAAATTAGTTAATTAGATCAAAATATTACATAGGTTTGTCGGAGTTAGCTCCTCCTTACTTCCCTAATTATTCACTAACAGGGTCGCTTTCCAACGCTATAAATACTAATCGTTTCTTGCATCGTTCTCTTTTTAATAAGGTGCATTTCAAATGACACATTTAAAAAAAGAACTGATGTTTTTATTCACAAACTGCACAACTTCCTGTATTACATTCCAACATTCACCTTCACTGATAAATTGCTGTCGGTTAAAATAAAATTTCCTCTTCAGAATGCACTACAGGTTTTCAGTTTTGAAAAGAATGGTTGTAATATTGCTCTTCATGCATTTTTTTGCTCATCTCAATCGATTTTCTTGACTGGTGTCTTTGAAAGGAGGTCACGTGGTCGGACATACGTTTTCTACTTGATATAAGGCGCAATACATTGTGTTTTACGACACTTTTTCGTTACTACAACGCCTAAAAGTGTCATCGTTTGATAGATACTCCCGTAATTCCCCATAAGTAATACACCTTCATGCATAATACGCACATCTAAAATTATGCTGAAAGTGTGGGAAAATACTTCTACTCACGCATAATACGCACCTCTTGTTTGGTAATCAAACCCTATAAATTGTACCTCTCCAATTTCATTACGGTCAGCGTTTCCTATTCTTATTTGAAAAATGGCTTTAAACATAGAATAATATTATTTTAATTTAGTTTTATGCTAATTCTTATTTTATTTTACGGCAATTTTTGTAGCTGATTTTGCTTATTATTTTTTAGAAGAAAATGCGTATTATACATGGGGAATTACGGTAATCTTTATAACATCTTTCTTGATACGGGGCAGATATTGTCGAGATATACATCGCAAAGTGGCATTTCCATACATGCATCGGAGTCGACCAGGATCTTTGATGAACTTCGTCACAGTTTGGCAATACTTGTTGATAATTTTTGCGATTTTCAACTTCGTTTTCCCGTTTGGCAAGCTTTGAAGTTATTAAACATTTCTCTTTAAAGTAAAAATAATAATAAAAATAATGACCGTTGGTTAATGTGAATGAAATGCTGTCGGACAAGTGTATATTTAGTTGAAATAAAATCCATTTACCTGATTAGCGAAATATGCCAAAATAAGAATTTTCTAAATTGTCTTTTATATTCCCCATTTCTCTTCATCCGTCAAATTAAACTTTTTTTAAAAATCGGTATCACCCCAAGCAAGGCAGTAAAAACGCAAGGGCGTTACAAAGTTTGGAAGAATCAGGAACAGAAACATTAATGAGCAGGTAGAGAAAAAGAGTAATCAGGAGGACAGTAGATAGCGATGGTGATTGTATTTAAATTTTTAAGATTTAAAGTTGGCTGGAAAGCATGGAGCCGGAAGGGAGTTCCACGAGCAAGAAGTGCGAGAAAAGAAACTGTTGGCATAGAACTTACTGCAACGTCTAGCCAGCCAGTCTAGTATTGCGCTTAAATCCATACAGTCTAGGTACCATAGCGAAGAGCTCATCCGAACAATTACCATGAAAGTAGTTATAAAAAAGGCACAGAGAGGCAACCGTACGGCGGTAGGTAAGTGACTGAAGCCGAGTCGCCAGGTCAGCACCAATAATATTGCTGATTCTTCTTTGGATCGATCAGGGACCTCAGCAGGGGCAATGGACAGTAATATTCTAAGCATGGACGAATTGCAAACTTATAGATATGTAAGATAGATTTCTGAGAGAAAAATTGTCCCGCACGACAGGGTGAACCGATTTGTTTAGCAGTTGACCTAGCGATAGATTCAATATAGTCTTTCCACTTCATGTCAGATGAAAACGTTAGTCTGAGAAAGCGCAATGAATCACTCTCCGGGAGGTTATCATCAGCCATGTTGATGGGAGGCAGAGAGGGATCTTGCAGATTATTAATAGAGAGAAGTTTAGTTTTGGTGACGTTAAGATTGACAAGCCATCATTTGCCCCAGTTAACGACGGACTTGAGGTCGTTATGGACATTGGCTGCCATTTTGACCTTGTCGAACTGATCACCCTTTACTATCGAGACAGGAGAAAATGGTTATATATCGTCAGGGTAGATGTCAGGTTGGGATTTGATGGCATCATAAAGGTCGTTAATGAACATTAAAAATAGGTTATAAAGGGTCTATATTGAGGAACACCCGCGTTAGTATATAAATATATTTAGATATGGTATGTTCATATATAATATTCATTTTGATAGGATATATATATCAGCTCAAAAATATGTCCGGAGACATTGTAATTTTCAGCTTATGGAAAAATTACCTATATACATGACCCAGTCAAATAACATTTTCGATGTTCAATGCTAAATTATATAGGCTTCACCGTTCTTAATATTAAATAATAATATTGTCTTTTAGAAATGATCGTATTAAGATCAAATTTTATATCTGGAGAAACGATATATGTATTGCTTGTCTGAGAAAAGGCCCTGAGATGAGAGATGATGAACAAATTCAACATTGATTATATGGTTTTTAAGGTTCCCTAAAATTTTAGAAGGTTTATTTGATAGTTGGGAGGTGTGTTCTAACTGGATTTTTCTTAAAAATAGAACAGACGGTGATTTCCAGCAGATAGGAATTCAGATAGACAGCTGGCATTTGAAAATACAGTTTAGAGAGTTGCAGGAGATATTTCATTTTAGTCTTCTTAATGAATATTAGAATACCATCCCAATTACTAGCTTTGGTGGGATTTATTTTGTTAGAAATAGTATTTAAAACCATAGATTTATATACATATTAGGTAAAAAACATTCTAAAGGCAAAATTATATTTTAGATGAGTCAACAGCAGATTTGGAAGGAGAAAATAATCGACAAAGTATTCAGCTTTATCAGCAGAGAAGGATAATACCTCAAATTGAATGAAGAGGATGAATTCCTCTTTATCAAATTATTTGATTACAGTGAAATCAGTAATCACAAGAGCCAAAAGTTTTAGATTTATATTGGTTCATTGTTATCAATTTGAGACTTTCTTATTCAGGGCATTTCATTCAAAATTCTGCCGTTTTTCTTATCTGAAGAGAACAAAACTCTTCTTATGAAACTGGCATCAAATGGATGTTGACATTTCCAGCAAATTACAAGCAAAATATTCATCTTAGTTTAAATTTATCATTTTATTTACGTCTTTGTCGGATAATTCAGGGACGGCAATAGATATGGTCATCAAATTAAAATGGTTACTAATTTTTCAATTGAAGCTTGTAACATATTAAATATGTTGAACATTAATCACCATTTTGTTTTTTAAAAGAAAAAGTTTTACAGATTTACGCCATGATTATAATGCTAAACTGAACCTGCTGTTTGCGTCCCCAGGGTATGTAATCGATTTTTCTTCGTTTTACAATATAAATATCTAACTAAATACTTCCTAGACAGCCATGCTATACATTTAGAGATTCTTGATAAAATTCAAAGAAGTATTTACAAAGTTATTTGTCTTGACTTGACATCTCATTTTCAGTTACTTTCCCAGTGTCTTTTCTATAAATAAAGGGTGTTTCATAAAAAACGGATTATATATAAGGGTGTTTCATTAAGACGGATCAAAGTCTGCCGTAAATAAATCAGTGTTATTGAAAAAAAAAATTTATTTATTTCTCTATTGGATCATGTTATTTAAGTCATGGCAATTATGTGAAAAAATAATATCGCCCAAATTTCCGAAAATATCCCTGAAAAAAGACATTCTCATCCATGTTTAAAATATTTTATTTATTTTTTCAACAAGGTTTTCCGATAATTGTTTATGGCGGCCAGGCAGGTTTATTATCCTTCAAATGTAGAGTCAATCGATCATTTCATGTCTCGTCCTTCAATGATAATGTTATTAAGCTTATCAGACAATATGAAAGGAACTTACTTAAAAATAAATAGACAAAACTTGTCTATATTATTTAATGAAACATGCATCAATGAAAAATTGCTGCCTAAATATACATATATATATATATATATATAATATATATATATATATATATATAAAATTGTCGCCATTTTATACTTTAAATTTCGATGAATTACCTTGTTTTTTTTTTTTTTAAACTACTTTGATATATAGTAGGGTTTTTGTCTAGCAAAATAATTTAATTCATTTTAGAAATTTGGAAATAGATGCTGTACTGTTTGGTTAAACACACCGAGAACTCCAATACGAACATTTTTAGTGTTTGGGTTAAAGTGCTAGAGGATTCGGAAGAAAAATATATGAGTCTAATGGCGATTACGAAGTTCCGGCAGCTCGAGAAACTCATTCTAATCGTTTCGATAAGAAAAGAACTACCTAATTTGTTGGTGAGGGCCTTAGACTCAACACTGAGGCCTACATTAAATGCATAGAGGAGGTAGTACTGCCCTGGCCAAGACGGTGGCTGCTGGAGACCCTCTGTCTTGCAAGATTTAAATAGAAAAATATCTAAAACTGTCATGACCGTCAGATTAATAATTTCTTGAAATCACATCACAAATCATATCTGACACCTAACTTCCCAGACTGTTAACCTCTTGATTATTATAAATAGCAACCAACAAAAAAATCAAATATATATTGAATTTAAGAACTGAAGGCAAATATTATGGCAACATATATATATTTAAAAGGAGACTGTCCAGAAGAGTTAATAAAACCCCGCATTATTTAATATGGTCGAAGACAATGAATTAACTTTTTTAAATATATTCATTGAAATGAAGATATTTGAAATTTTTTTTTTATTTGTTCAATTTATTGACAAACCATCCAACAGACTATATATATATATATATATATATATATATATATATATATATATACTCAAATATAAGATTAGTGTATACGGAATAAATTCTAATTTACAAAAATACTATTCTTAAAAAGAGTAAATTCAATATAAATATTTAATATTTAAAATAATTTATTAACGATTATTATAACATTTATATGTTATAAAATCAATAAAAATAATAAACTTATAAAGTATGGTGTTGAATTTAGAAATCTACATTCAACATATTCCATTTAATAAAAGTTGAAAATTGTTGTTTCAAGAAACAAAATGGCTATTTTTGTAAGTGATTTTATAACATATTTATGTTTTAATTTTCGAATAAATAATATTATTTATATATATATATATATATATATATATATATATAAATGATTAAAATTATAATATATATATATATATATATATATATATATATATATATATATATATATAAATGGACAAGGGTTTGAAGTCTCTTTCAAGAATATGAGTAATTAATGAAAATTTGTTTCAATTATAATTTCTTGCAAAAACTAACATGCATATTTCGACTACTCACACATTAAAAAAATGATAGCTTACATCAAAATGAACACAAAAAAGCTTTGTAAGCAGATTGTTATCATTTTTGTATTTATACATAATGTTGAGTCTCCAACAATAAAAATCGAATTATTGATTGACCAAAACTTATCGATCTGAATCCAAAATTTCACCTAATTTTCTTCATTATTATCTCAGCAGAAAAAATCCTGGAGTGTCCAATTTGCACTGATTATTTTCTGCCTATCTGTTCTTCAATCGAAAACCACTTTCTTTCCCGTCGCATTGCGCCTCATTGCAACTTTGTAATGTCCACTGACCTGAACTAAATTCCATAATAATGTCTATACAACGAAACAAACAGCTAATTCTATCAGGAGAAAGGAAATCTTAACAGTGAATATCGGACCGAGTTTCTTGAATCACAATCATAATTGGAAGAATTCGAGTTACCTGTTCTCAAGTCCGCACGTACAATAATCAGCGACATTATTCAGATCATCATTCAAAGTATCTTGCAAATCTTTTCTGCCTTACGACATTCTCATCCAAACTATATTGCAAGTCTTACAGAAGGCTTAAGGGAATTAATCCATTCTGCCTTACGAGATTCCCATCCAAATTATCTTGCGAGTCTTAGATAAGCATAAGGTGAACAATTCCTTTCTGCCTTACATCATTCTCATTCAAACCATCTTACAATCTTAGAGAAGGCTGAACGTAACAAATCCATTCCGCTTTAAGACATTCTTATCCAAACTATCTTACAAGTCTTACAGAAGACTTAGAGGAACAATCTGCCTTATGACATTCTCATCCAAACTGTATTGCAAGTCTTATAGAAGGCTAAGGTGGACAAATCTTTTCCACCTTAAGACATTTTCATACAAACTATCTTGGAAGTCTTAGAGAAGGCTAAGGCGAACAAATGTTTTCCTCCTTACAACATTATCGTCTAAACTATCTTGCAAACTATACAGAAATCCTTTTCTCCTTACGATATTTTCATTCAAACTATCTTGCAAGTCTTACAAAAGGCTAAAATGAACAAATTCTTTCTGCTTCTGACATTCTCATTGTAGATATTTCTTTTTTTATCAGTTGATGATATTTTATAAGCATGTCCTTTCTTAAGTCTTCAATAGACTTAATATATTTAGGGCTGTTAACGGTACTCAGAGTAACTATATGGCGTATCTTTTAGATAGACAGCACAGAAATATTTGGGAAGAGTTTCATAAAACACTGAAATATATGACATCAAAATTCGAAGGGGCAATGAAATAAGAAATGATGCCTTTCAAAAGCTAAGCAAAGTCATAAGAGAGAGGAAAATTTTGTAAGAAACAAAGAAGAGGGTGCTTAACAGCTATGTAATATCAAACTTCCGATATGACAATAAATATTGCACAATATCCTCACAGATGAAAATAAGACTTGAAATGACGTAATTCTACAGGACGCTAAAAATAACATGGAGTGAACACGTGAGTAACAAGAACATTTTAAGATAAATGGTAACGAAAGGGATCAGTCAGTTATGTGCCATGCGTGGTACACGCTTAGGCGATCATGTATCTTTCAATGCATGACTGACGAGATATGATATTTTTCGCGGTAAAATCCATTTCTTTCTGCGGGAGATGCATTGCCATTATATATACTATATTTATAATGAGCTTATTTTAGAAGAAGAAATTCATAAATAAGTTTTATTAGCACGTGAAGTGAATGTAATGGATTTGATCATATGGAATTCCGATCTTTGTATAAATCTTCAATTTCCTCAATCCCAGTCGCCCCCGTTACTCAACCGTTCCCCACTCTTTTGAGTATTGTCTTCGATGTATAAATTCCCCGAAATGCAGGGTTTTCCCAGGGCGCTTTTTTTAATGGAAGTGTTTTAAAATATTTGAAAATTTCATATGAGTTGTTTTCTCGCCATTTCCCAAAAAGAAAGCCTCGAACCCAATTTCGACCAAAGTTTAGTTCAATTTTAAAATCAGTCAGTTAAGTACGTGATACATAGATAAGCGGCTTCCATAATATCTTTCATACATGACCATTTCAAAGCAAATTTTTCTGCAGTAGGTTGCCATTTTCTTTCATCGGACAAGTGTTTATCGTTGCTTAGACATCATCCATGTAAACAATGACAGACTGTCACCATTGTTTTGACCGTATATTGCTTAATATGTTGTAATTGACATAATCTAATAATGGCTTATGTATCGTTTAAAAATTAGATTGTATTAAAAAAATAATGATCAATATTGTGAATTTTTTCGTTCAATTAAATAAATATTAAACTTATTAGACCTTATGAAAAGAGTTTAGATAAAATTTTTGATCCATAGACAACACCTTCTATATTATTTAATAAAACGTATATAAATGAAAAGATGTTGTTTAAAATGTTCATACACAATATATATATATATATATGTAAAATGTGTGTACCTAAAAACTAAGACCCTTCAATACCATATTTCATATTCAATGATATAAAAAAAAGGCTCATAAAAATATTTCAAAATAGAAAAACTGTCCTTCTAAACAAACTCAACAAATAAAAAAGATATTATTCTATAAAACAACTCTATCAAAACTACAATGTTCCTTATCTAAACTCAACATAAAATTTGTTACAACTCTAAAACAATAAAAACTTAATCATACTTGATTTTCACTTAAAACTGAGGCTCTATAGAGTGAGATAAGCATAACCCTATTGATGGCATTGGACATCATCTCTAAATTAGACTCTTATAAGACAAGTGGTGGGGACGTGATACCAGCCGTAGTCTATCAAAGGCCTTCGAGATATCTAGAGCCACAACTCTAGCTTCTCCGTTATTGTCAAGTGCTTGGCATGCATATTCAGTTATGGCTGTGACTACGTCAGCGTTAGACCGGGCAAAGTGGAAACCATATTGTTTGTCAGAGAGTAGATCATGGGATGTAAGGTGCTTAACCACGCTGGCCTTCTTCGTAAGCTTCAGGGATACGGCATTACAGAACGATTATTTGATTCAATAAAATCATTCCTGTCAAACCGTGAAATGAAGGTCGCCCTAAACGGGTTCTCCTCCAGTTTCTTTCATACGAACGCTGGTGACCCCCAAGGCTCTATCCTGGGTAGTACACTGTTTCTGATCTTCATCAACGATAGTCCTGGTGTCTTCAGTTCTAAAGTAGGCATCTATGCAGACAGCACTACAATTTACTCCTGTCTAAATATTAAATCCGGCATTGCTGACAAAGTTAACCTGGCCGTTGGTTTCGAAAAGGACCTCCAATTTTTGGTTTACTGGAGCAGGAAATGGCTTGTAAACTTTAATGGCGCCAAAACGAAACTGCTCTCATTTACCCACCATAGAGAAACCTTCTTGCCTCTTATCAGCATGGCTGATGCCCAACTCCACGAGAGAATCTCTGCGTCTTCTCGGTCTCACGTTTTCCACTGACCTGAGGTGGAACGACTACATTGAATCAATAGCTTCATCTACTGCAAGGAAAGTTGGTTCTCCGTGTCGCGCCAGAAGGTTTTTCTCGTCTGAGTTCATCCTTCAAATTTACAAATCTACCGTTCGTCCTTGCATTGAATATGGTCTGGTGTCTCCGCTGTTCATCTCGAGGTTCTCGACAAAATCCAGAGACGGTTATGCAATGTGATAGGTCTTAACCTGGCATCTCGTCTACAGTCACTTTCTCACAGACGTGATGTGGCTTCCCTCTGTCTTTTCTACAAATATTTTCATGGCAACTGATATGACGAGCTATTTTCATTGGTTCCCAAACTGCATGAATTTAAGCGTGCTACTAGGTTGGCATCTCGGTCCCATCCTTTCACTGGCGAAACAGTTAAATGTAACCGTTTCTTTTACTCCAACAGCTTCTTCTTTCGCACTTCCTGACAGTGGAACTCCTTTTCCCTTACTTGCTTCCCTGATAAATATAATCTTCAAATGTCGTGTCAAACAGAAAAAGAAAAAAACAAAACAAAAAGAAAAAAACAACCCAAAACTTTAAGAAGGAATTTAGTCTATCAACCCCAAGAATATACAGAAAGAATATATTGGAGAAACCTCAAGAAGTTTAAACAAAAGACTATATGAAAACAAAAGAGACATTTTCAAAAACAACACACAAAACGCATTAGTTGTAGATATTTACTTGACTCCCCCACTGAGTCAGGTTGTGACACAAGGTCAGTTTTTAATGTGGGGACCCGAGTGTTTTCACTCGGGCCGCTGGTCTAAGCTGGTCTTAGCTGGTCATAGCTTGTCCAAGCTGGTCAGAGCTGGTCTAAGCTAGTCATAGCTGGTCAAGCTGGTCAGAGCCGGTCCAAGCTAGTCATAGCCGTGATACCACCAGCCCAGGGACGGAGCCCTGTGCCAGGTAAGTATGCATTAGTTGTACATCGTAACGAAACTGAACACAAATTTGACGTAAAAAATGCCACGCCGAAAGACGAAAATGCCTAGGATGTGCTTTAATCGCTAATTAAGCCACAGTAAATTTACGTCCACGCTATTGCAACATATCACCAGCTTGGACACCCACATATTGAGTGAAATACCCACATTGAAAATCGGAAGGCAATCGTTTTGATTGGTTATTATTCAATTTTCCGAAAGATCAGATAACAATTCTCATTAACAAGTTCTTTTTTGTGATAAGCTTATCAGTTTTGTTGAGAGGCAGCAGGCGATTATTTCTCTTTTGGTAGGAAAAATTCACGAGACGGACGGTGAGGGAGGTCAGCCTGGGAGTGACGACAGCTCGTCGGATGACGAACACCAGTCGTCAGGAAGGTAGACGTAATAGACCGTATCGGTAAGGAGAATGAAGGGAAACCACATGATCAAAACATGGAGCATAAAACATATCACTCGGCCTGGCCATTTTCCATTCTGGAAATATTAAAATTAAGACTCTCTCGATTTTTACCCTTTGGCACTGCTTGTTTTAGCCATATAGGACAAATAATGAGATATATTTATATATTTGCATATCATTTTTTGTATGACATATCTACGTATCAAATCTTTCCGCTATCAATGCGTATTTGGCATTCATTTATTTCAGCTATTCTGGTCCTTCATTCTGTTGTTTTAAAGTGTTAGTATATGACGGATTTACTAATGCCTCAAGTGGGCATTGGAGAGTGTAGTCAACCAAGATCGTTATTGTCTTTTTTCAAGCACCCCTTTACAGCAAAAACTGGTAATCAATTTGTGTATATTATATATCATTAACCGGTCCTTCCTTCCGCTATGTTAAGGTATATCATGGATAAACTAATGTCTTTATGGGGCACTGAAGACTGGAGATAACCAAGATAGTTATTTTCTCTTACCAAGCACCCTATTACTTTCCCATCTTCAGAAGTTAGGGACGAAGGTAGTTGGAACAAAATATGTTGAATTCATTATAACCCTACACGCAAGCCACCAATCTGCCACTGTGTGGCATGCCACTAGTGTTTACCGCTGGTGACCCGCTGTCGGCGTTTTCGTTTCGGCAATGTTACCACTAGCGGACCACTAGAGGCCTACCGTTGGCTGTCAGCAGGGGACCGCTGGTGTTGCCATCGGCGGCCTGCCAGCGGGCCACTAGCGACTTGCGTGTAGGGAAAAGTTATAGATTTTATTGAATTATACAGGTAAGCGATAAGTAAATCCAGTTTCAAATCTCCAGCTAGCCTTGCGGTGATTATTTTCTCAATGTAATGTAATTGTCCATGGTTAAGTATAATTGACAGAAATGCCTTAGAAACAGAATTTATAAAGTTTGCCATAAACAATAACAAAAGAAAGGAAAGACAAAAATAATAGTAAGCAGACAATATATATATATATATATATATATATATATATATAATTTAATTGATTTAAAATATGTTTTTTTCGCTACACAGTTCTAACCATGTTTCAAAAATGGAAGCTAAAAACCCCGAATTTAATTTTGTAATTAAATTAAAGACATTAGTTCCATTTCATCCTCAAATCAATTAATTTATAATATTAATGCTCTCTAAATTTACATTGAGCACTATTTTGTAAAAATAAAAATATCTATAAGAACACCGGATTATATATCTTACTGTTCTTTTTTTTATATATATATATATATATATATATATATATATATATATATATATATATATATATATATGAGTAGGCAGAGCAACAGTAATAAAGCAAAAAATTCACAAAGTAAGAATGGTATTAGCACAAAAACGGATAGAAATAAGCGATTGTAACGTTCTGACTTCAAAACAGAAGGGAACAAAAATATGGCCGATAGATTCGATAAGTGGCCTATTTTACTGGCTAGGAAGAAATCCCAGCGTGCATCTGGGTGATTTTTCTATCCGTTTGGAGAAGACGATGTTTTTGCTATCATTTCTTATCTGATTGAACCCAGCGCCCAAATTTCGGTTAGTATCTAGTTCTATTTTCTCTTACTTTCCCTATCACATATTTTCCATCACCGGAAGTTGTCCAGTTTTCATTCTAGGTTTAAGGTAAAGAATTAAGGTAGGTAGTTAGACTCATCAGTCTTGGCAGCTGAGCACTGCCCGGTTTTCATAGCCTTTCAGTTGACACAAGGACAACTCATAAAATATCGCCTTTACCTTATCTATGTTTTTGTAAAACCTTCCAAACTCAGAGTATAAACGCTGAGTAGCTTCCGGGAAATTTCTTGATCGCTTTTTATCATCTCTTAAAACTGTCAACGTGTTTGTGGAATACTTTTTATTAGCCGATTAAAAAATATCACTGCCGTCAGCAATTAAATGATTTCCTTTTCATAATTTTTCCCAGCTTGCCGATATTGATAGCCAATATTTCGTCGATATTACTTTTTGTTTTCATTTTCAATTATTTCTTCTTTTAAATACTATTTTTCTCTTGCAGATTCGTCAAAATACATTCAAATCTGCCCGCACTAATGCAATTTCCATACAGTTTTCCTGTTTAATTGTTTCTGACAAGAACGGATCAATGTCAAAACGTTTTGTGATTACATATCAAGTCATCTAATTTTTTGGTAAAAAAGAATAAAGAAAAAAAATGACTCAAATTTAAAAGATGTTAATTGAATAGAACAGCCGCTAATTGATTAGTGAGTAAAAAAAATATGGCCGACGGCATCAGTTAAGGTAGTCACGATCGTACACGCATGCGCATTCAATTCCTCAAGTATCAATGATTTCAAAGTCAAATCAATCATTATAAGTTTTAAAAGGTGGTGATAATTTCTTCCTGGTGAGGACTTTCTTTAATAAATAATTTCTATAAAATTTCTGTTCAAGATCAGAATTATAATCAGAAGATGTAACTTTATAATTGTTGAAAAATAGTTGAATTTTTAGCAGCACTGATATTTATTTGATGTGCGGATAGTCGAATCAGCACTGAAAAACGGAATCGGCGAGCGGAGTTCAAATTCTGAACTAATCTGTTGCATTCACTTTCGCACAAATGTCCTCGGAAAAGGCGGGAATCCTTCTCTTCTCTCTTAACTATGGGTTAAATAGAAGAACAGAATGGATTGTCTAATCTCTGAATTCAAAACCAGTCTGAAAGAGGTTGGGCTTCGTTGGGCTTCGTGGGCTATCTTTTGCCCTAGATACACCCACTGCTGCTACGGTTGCAGTATGTATAGTGTACCGACAAATCTAATGGGTTAAGGTACACGAGAAAAAATGATCGTGAAGTTTAACTGTGCTTAGAGTGGCACAACTCTACAAGCGAAGAGTATCTCATTAACAAGTCATTAAAATTCAATAGTTTGTGAGACAAATATTTAACCCATACTTGGGCTCTCCTATCGCCCGATCCATACTCCTCCTGCTTCTCTTGAACAGCACTAGAGGCTAATTCCTTATTTCGTTCTGTTCTTCTATTTAACTCTTCATAACCTTCTTCTCATTTCTCTATTCCTGGTTACCTTCCTCTCCTTAGAAAGAGCTCTAATGCCCACATGCACGGCATGAAAGTTTATGTCCACAAACATCTCCCGCTGTCTAGGGAACTCTTTCTTGAATCTCCAGACCATTCTTACACGTGTCTCCATTTCTACTTAACTCTATCGTTTCCCTTCGTCTCAAGACTGCTAGATTTTATTTCAGATAAGATAGACAAGACCATCTCCCTACACCCGTTTACAATTGTGTTCGGTGACTTCAATGCCCACCATACCAGGTGTGGCTTAAACACTCTGTCACTGACCTCGCTGGCACCCAAACCCTTAACTTCTCAATCACTCAATCTCTCACACAAGTGGTTGATTTCCCCACAAGTTTCTGCAGTAACGCTGTCGAACACGCTTTTCTTCTGGATCTCTTTTTTACCGCTATCCCTGGCTATTGACGTACTACGCAGCTCTGCCCTCTTGGCAACTCTTATCATGCGGTTGTGTCTGTAAACATCTTCCGCTCCCACACCAGCCAAGAAACTCTTATGAACAGAATATCTTTCTGTATCAAGGAGCATATTGGGACCCAGTATCTGTCTATATTTCTGAGATGAGGTATTATGTACACTATTTACATTATTCGGACTATTGTCCTCATCTTTGTCGTCATATTTATTACAACGTTTCGGCCTTTGTACGCTCCGGCCTTCTTCAGGTGATTGGAATGTCGAACAAACCTTTATTTCGCTCACTGGGTTAAACAGCTTTTTGAGTAACTGACAACTGACATCCACTAAACATGGCACGTAGAAACGTGCCATGTTTAATGGATGTCAGTTACTCAAAAAGCTGTTTCTAAGACTGTACTGATAAATCATCAGTTACCCCCCTTAATATCTAGGAGGTATAAAAAGCACCCTGTATAATCCGTAAGTAGACGAGTAGTCAGAGTAAAGTGCAATAAATCTTTGGTATAAGTTTCTTCGCTAGTTCTGTTCTTACTACAAAGACATTATGCAAGAAATCTAGTATCTGTGCATATATTTTGTTTGCTTGTACATACAACTGTTTCACACTTCTACCTAGGAGTAGAGTGTAGTAACTGTCAATTCCCGATCTTTCCAATTACGAATCAGCTATGCTTTTTAACCGATAAACCTTATAATAATGTTATCAAGAAGGAATCGAGAAAAGAGTGGAAGATGAAAAAGGTGGAGGAGGAGGAGGAAAAGTACGAGGTAAAAAAAATTAGAGCATAACATAGTCTGGCACAAGGCCCACAATACACTGGTATCTAGAAAGGTTACAACTTACTACTTATGTTTAGATGGGCTTACTATTCATTGCAATATGAAAGGCTCTCTGACAAGAATTTAGTAAATACATAGGAAGAAAAGTAAACTAGTGACTTATTGTATGAAGCCAATCTTATTTCAAACGTGATAATTTTTAATTAATAAAGTTTAATTAAAACAGAAGGCTCTATGAAGCTATCCTGAATTTTAAAACTTTTAGAGAAATCTTAACAACGGACGAAATATCTTTTAGAATGTAATTATCATGGCAGTCTTTTACAGGTTGAAGTCTCGTATTTTCTCGATTTGAACTGTGAAGTTAAACGTTACTTACCTTATCAAACCCGATCTTGGAGAGCTCTAATATGTCCAAATCTATGTCGGTCCTCAAGCCACGGTCGTCATAGCGTATTCTGCCAGTCAGGCCTTCGATATTCACCTGTTAATGGAATTAAAAGATATCAGTCATACAATCTTCCAAGAGCATTCAATATTAATGATATCATACGATTTACAAGTATTTTCCATATTCATCTGTTCTGAGGTCAGAGTTTGGAATTTCGGATTGTATCAGCTTTGCTTCTTGTCTTTTCGAACAAAGGCAGAAACCAGATATCACTTTTTAACCCTCCGTCATCTTATATCGCTTATCTACCGTCCTGGGTATGATGATAAACTACGTCCAGCAGAAAGGCCTCTGATTCAGGAGGTTTTGAGGTACATGAAACCACCTCTTAACTGCTGGTGTTCCAAGGTCCACTCTGACCCGGGGTGGTAGCACCTGATAGGGTCCCAGCTATGGGCAAATAGTTAACCCCGAAACTGGGGTAAAACAATATGAAAGTACAAAAATAGGTTTTAATACCAGAAATACTTTGTAAAAAATCATTACCAGTAATAAATTTTGAAGGAAAAATATCACCAACAATGTTTTGAAGAAAAAATATTACCAACTATACATTTTTTGGGGAAAAATATTACCAGCAATACATTTATGAAGGAAAAATATTACCAGAAATAGATTTTTGACAAAACAAAATATTACCAGCAGTAAACATTTTTCGGCATTAAATAACCCATTGAGGTTGATATGCCGTAAAACAAACCAAACCAAACCAAATCAAATATCGCTCGTAACCCAATGGAAATTCTTCAGTATATTATAATGTTATATATGAAGATATGCTTAGTAGAGACCAAAGACTAATAGTTGGTAATTATAGAAAACAAAGAAATTCACCAGTTTTCGATGTGAGTAAACTTTCACTAATTTTGTCTCTGGTAGAAAAGAAAAGTAAGGTTTAGCTGCTTTAAGACTTCAAACAACCACCTCTAACAGGTACAAAACACATTTCCCCTTGAAAAGTCTATAGCTGTAGTTTGTACGCATCTCAAGATGAACTTAGTAGAGAACAAATATAAATTGGGTGGGTTTGATTTAATAGTAAACAAGATGATCGCGTGATGACAGATATCGAAATGTGCAAAAGTTTTGATAAAAAGTAGCACATAAACTTGAAGGGAGGGTCTAGTAAGAAATACCTTCAGGCCAAATAACCCAGTCCGCTCAGATGTATCTAGTGGTAACCCCACTAAGTCGCCTTGCCTACTTCTTCCTTCAAACCTAGACGAAACTGTTGTTCATGATGATGGTCGTCTTTGAGTATAGACTCCAGAGGTTAGCAGTGAATATTTCGAAGACAGTAGGGAAGCATAGTTCAGGTTAGCAGTGGATATCCCGATAAAAATAGCAGAGCGTAGTTCTTCCTTCTGTTCCTCTTCGCCTGACAAGCTGGCGCTGGACATTTGGATAGAGTAAACAAAATGGCCGCCTTTATACACGACGGATTGAATACTTTACGTCTTCTGATTGGTTAACCTTCTATTGGTAGACTATAAAATGAGTCAGCTCATTTTGACAGGCTCACTAGTAAACAATACACAAAAAACTGCAACAGAAGCAACTCTCTCGACATCCGATCACGGTGCTATCCCAATATCCCTGCTCATGAACAGAAAATTATAATGGGTTATCCTCAGGGGTAGATGCAAAAGTGGTTAAGATCAAGCAATTTACAATGAAATTTGCGATACTGAACGTGGTATTTACTGCAGTCCGTGTTAATTCATACTGACAAATGTGTACATGTTAACACTTCTCATCCAGTAAGATCAGAAGCCATGAGAGCCATTCCTGGTGTAGTATTATGGTATTTATTATTATTATTTTTAGAGCTGCAAATGGTCATGGTTAGTAAATCAATTTAGTTTTCAAATCATATCACCGAGTTCAGTAGCTCTCATTTGTTTTTAGATTTATTTCATTTTATTGAATATTTCATTTGTCAGCGTTCAATCTGATCCAGTCTCTTTGGGACCAGTGGCCCAATAAGCACGAACATCAAAGACATATTCGTCACTGCTTAATATCATTAGGTAAGTTCTATATATTCTGTTAAGTGAATTAAAAGATTACGAAGGAAAGATTCAATTAAAATTGCTTCCATCGTAAATCCAGGCAAAGAGAATTTCTTTATGATTTAATGGAATAACATTTCACCACCATAGTGACTACACTATAAGTAGTAACTACCTATAAGTATCTGTAAGTCAACAGACTACAGAGTCCAGCTGAAATCTTTTCGGCTACACAGTCGAACCCGGACGAGGCTATACCGAAGGGTAGAATATCGTCCGGGGAGGTAGAGGGACATGAACCCGTTTATGCGGGGTTACGAGGAATTTTGGGCTGAGCCCACGGGCTCGGATTGCCCCATATTAAATTCGGTTTTGTGCCACATCATACCTCGTGGGGAGGCTAGTAAATATTTTTAGCTGGGATCTGTTGAGTACGTCTCAAACTTACATGAGAACTACCGACCTTCCAATAGTAGCACTCACTACTGGATTGACTTACGAAGACCTTGTGCATAACTGTTACCTTTATTCTTATTGTAATGGTTTGTTACAATAAAACTTTACTTATTTTATCCACCGTGTTTGTCAAGTATATATTGCTATTAGCGCGGAATATAATAGTTTAGTTAAGTCATTATTAAATGCCCCAGTATTGTGTTTTGTTTTCAAGACTAGACACAACGAATCTTACAAACCATTGACAGCGGGTTACATCCTTGTTGCATGCAACACAATTTTAACAATGTCTAAGACAGGGGTCGGCAACTCATTCGACCCCACGGGCCGGATCGTGTTATAATGACGGGTCGCGGGCCGGACGAAGGTCATTAATGAAAAATTAAGGAAAATTACATATGCAGACCCCCTGTCAACCTAAATATTTAAAACCCTATTGAAAATAAACATTGAGAAATCAGAAAAACAAAAGAAAATCTAAAATTAAAAAAACACCTAACAAAAATTACTTTTCATAAAGGAACGTCAAAATACTTCAAAGTGAAAAAAATCAACCGAAGTGAAATGGATGAAATTATGACACGTAGGTTTGAAACTGTTATTGGAAATTGTTCCACAAACGAACCACACACACACACACACACATCAAACTAAAACGAAGCACATATACCCATACATACGAGTACAAATAGTTGCAAACATATACACTTACCTACATACACATGCAGTATCATCCACACATTCATGAGGCATGTATGTATAATGCGCGTATGTTTAACTGTCTTCAGATTTCTGCTACCTCGCATGTCAGTCCCTCCCTGGCCTCTTTCACTTTATCGTTCCTTTCGCTTCTGTTATCTTTTAATGTAGCCAAGGGTCATAACAAATATGTATCCATTATTTGACATTAAACGTAGGCAACGCAACTTGGTAAAATAAGACTCATGAAAGATAACTGGCAGATAGTCTAATAATTTTAGTGCACTGAGATGTGTAGACATTCTATGGAAAATGACATATAACAAATTTCATTTGAAGGACATCTCTCATGTTAAAAATAGAGTCATTGGTAATCAGACTCGCGGGCCGGTCAAAATGCCTTCGCGGGCCGGATCCGGCCCTCGGGCCGTAGGTTGCCGACCCTCAGGCCGTAGGTTGCTGACCCTCGGGCCGTAGGTTGAAGTTGATTGGTCTAAGACTAGGCTAAGAATTAAACGATCGAATAAATTATATCTTGAAACCCTAACCTGGTAACGGTCGAGATACGGCAAGTTCAAATCAATTCATTATATCTTCAAGAATCCATAAATCGAGCCATACCAATTTTCAACGCACGTTTGCTTTGAAAAAAAAACATGGGCTTGAATAATGTCCACTGAACTCTGTCAATTTCTAACAGGTTGTCTGAGTAGATATTTCTTGGACAATATCAATTTTGTTGCCATTTTCAACAATACAGAATAGAAAATTGAGATTTTTTTTGGTTCTAATTGTCCCGGAAAATAATTAATATTTGAAACCAAAGCTGATATATTTATTTTAATCAATTGATATTTAAGAATCGAAAGCATGTACAATTTAACATAGAACAGATCTAGAATTTTTCATTGGTTTGAATTGAATTTTTCATAATTTTATAGAAACATTTTTATTGTCTGTTTTATTAATTTTGGTTGTGTTTCTTTTAGCCGATCCTTTTACAAAAAGCGAGCTAGAGAGTAAGAAAGAAAATAGTACGTTACAATTTTAAGAGTATTTAAGTCCAATGGTAACACATTTTTGATTCAATATTTTCTGATTTTTAACAAGAATTCTATTCATGATACATCCATTCATCCATTTTTATTTTCTATTTCCTATTCTTTTTTAATTCATTCATAATTATTTTTATGAATTATTGCCTTTCTTTCTTTCGTAAAAGACTTATCAACTACTCATTCATTCTTTTTTTTATTATAAAAGATTTACCATCTACTTTTCTTTTCTTCTTTCATTCTTTCGTAAAAGATTTGTCATCTACTTTTTCTATCTTTCGTTTGTCTATAAAAGACAAAGATTTATCATTTTTCTTTCTTTCGTAAAATACTTATCATTTTTCTTTCTTTCTTTTTCCTTTTATGAAAGACTTATAATCTCTTTCTCTCTTTCGTAAAAGACTTGTTTTTTATTTCTTTTTTATGAAAGACATATCTTTCTTTCTTTCGTAAAAATCTTATCACTTATTTTTCTTTCTTTTTTATGAAAGACTTATATCTTTCTTTCTTTCTTTCTTTCTTTCTTTCTTAAAAGAGTTATCACCGATTTTCTTTCTTTCTTTTTTCTTTATGAAAGACTTATCATCTCATTCTTTCTTTCTTTCTTTCTTAAGACTTACCTATTTTCTTTCTTTCTTTTTCTTTTATGAAAGACTTATCTCTTTCTTTCTTTCTTTCTTTCTTTCTTTCTATCTATCTATCTTAAAAGATTTATCACCGATTCTCTCTCTTTTTTCTTTTATGAAAGACTTATCATCTCTTTCTTACTTTATTTCTTTCTTTCTTAAAAGACTCATCATCTATTTTCCTTTCTTTCTTTCTTTCTTTCTTTCTTTTATGAAACACTTATAATATCTTTCTTGCTTTCATTCTTATCAGCATTTTGTAAGATGTTCAGTTTTCCTCTTTTCATTCGTAGATTTCTTATCCCTCCTTTCATTCTCAAAATTGTTCAGCTTAAATTTCACCTCTGCTAGCAAAACGATCAACTCTTTTGTTGTATTGTTATTGTGTCTCACGTCCTGAATTCTCTATTATTAATGATCGACTCACTAAAGTTTCCATAAAATCAACGACTGCATTTCGTACTTTATATAAGATTGAATACTCAGTTAGAACTAATAATTAAACAATTTTTGCGGTCGGTTTACAATTTGTTCTACGTACCGCTTTAAAAAAATATAACAATTATATCAAAAAATGATATGCTGTTTCTTTTTTATGAGCTTTTTTTGGCATTTCTTTCTCGTGACTTTCTTTCAAATTGGCTTGTCTGCTCTTTTGTATGAACGTTCTCTCGTCTCTCTTCCTTTTTGACTAAAGTATTTACCCATTCGTTCTATTCTCTATTTAAGCTTTTTGAAACGTGTTTCCATTTTCTGTTTCCTAAAACAAATCACTCATATATATAAACGTATATATACGTAATCATTAGTTTGCTTCCTCATATTTCTTCCTATCAGGATAATTCTTGACAAATCTTCTTCTCTCTCTATATATATATATATATATATATATATATATATATATATATATATATATATAGATAGATAGATAATATTTATTTAAATACATGATACATATGCAAAATATATAAATATCTAGTATCTCTAATCTTTACCCCCCTATTAAAAATAATATTCGTCCCACACCTCATACTTACATTCTCTTTAAATTCTGTTTTTATTTCCGGAGTTAAATTTTTTGTTTTTTTTTGAATTTGTAGGTCTGATGAATTGATTTAATTTACGATTCCAATGGTATAAATTATGACAAATAAACATGGTCAAAATTTAAACAGATTATTATATATATATATATATATATATATATATATATATATATATATATATATATGTAAAAAATTAAAAAATCATAAAGGCATAGTTCGTTTCATGTTAGATGCAATCGTCAGTCCGCCTAAACGATTGTATCATTATATGAAAGAGAAAATATTTAATTGCTGACTTCTATGTTCACTTTTATATTTATTAATCTCTGATATTGAGTAGCATCCCATAAATAAAGCACATCTTAAGACTATATTTCTTGATATATATTTATATATATATATATATATATATATATATATATATATATATATATATATATAAGTTAAAATGATAATCCGTATGGAATTTCCAAGAAGATAAAGATCCAAGGAGACATTGTGTCAGTGATAGAGCAAAATTTCATATAATGAAAGATTTCAAGTGTTTTATATCCATTAATTCTATATATATATATATATAGGTAATAAAATGTTTTTTAATCCGTATATGCCAAATATTAAATTAATTTAATTATAAAACAGATGCTTTTAAATTTCCATTGATTATATTTTATTTCCCCATTAAG